>PVJD01002112.1:0-195959 GCA_004026545.1 Mormoops blainvillei
GAGAAGAGATGTTCTATTAAAGCTCTGATGGTTAAAAGGAAGAGAGTCATCAAGTTACCCTAGTAATAAAGAATATTTTCTTAAGATTTTATTTATTTATTTTTAGACAGAGGCAAGAGGAGGGAAAAAGAGAGGGTGAGAAACATCAATGTGTGGTTGCCTCTTGCATGCCCCCTACTGAGGACCTGGCCTGCAACCCAGGCATGTGCCCTGACTGGAAATCGAACTGGCAACCCTTTCGTTTATTTCTGAGCCACAGGGCAAGAATATATTCTTTTGCTCACCCAAGCAAAAAAAAAAAAAAAAGCCAAATAATTATACCAAAAGCAGCAGAAATCATAATATTGCATGCCATTCAGAAAATGTAGACACCTAAATTTCTTTGGGAATCTAAGTCAGTACTGAGAATATCAGCCGTAGAAGATTGAATGGAATCATTAATGATTATGTGGGCTCTGCTATAATATGACTCATGACATTCTAAATTTCTGCCATATCCCCCTTTTGCTACAAGCTTACGTTTTTTTACTCTACACTGTGCATAAACATTTAATTTGTCATATAGCTGCTGTTTACTTGTAACTTTTGCTTCCTCATAACTTTGGCATGCCACAAACATTTATGAACCTAGCTCTTGCTTGCCTGTCATAAACTACCTCAGAGCTTCCTTAAATAGAACTTTTCAGCTTTATTCCATACTAAAAACTACCTGTTGCCTCCACATTTTGCAATTCAAACTCCTGAAAAATAAAACATGAGCACATAGTTCATCTGAGTTTTATGTTCAGTCTATTGAACAGGTAACTTTGGACTTTGTGCTTGTCATCATCTGATTTTCTATGAATTAGGGAGTCAAATGATTAAAAACAGTGTGGTTTAGACTATTTTTTATGAGTCAACAGTAGAAATGCTTGAGATAATTGACTTGTTTTCTAGAAAAGAATACGAACAGTGTAAAACGTACCAATGATAAGATCACATAAAATATATAATGGAAATGCAAGGTGATAATAAACAACCAAAACTAGGAAGTCCGAGCCATTTTGTACAAAGTGTATATTTGAGTTAGAGTTAAGTAACCATGGTTCTAGGTCATTAAGTAGGTGGAAGAGCATTTCAAAATAAGAGGCGAATATATGCCAGTGTACAGAAACAGGAAACTCTATAATTATTTGACAAACTATAAATAAATTATCTGGTAGAGGAGAAGGTAAAAGGAGAAAGTCTCTCAGAAATTATTTTTAGTAATAGGGGCAAGATAATAGAAATCTTCCATATCTACAAAAATGATTATGAATGTTATTTGGTAGGTGATATAGAAACATGGAAGCATTTTAAGTAGTAGGTATGTACTACAATTAGACGTGCACATGAGAAAGAGTATTCTGGCCACACATAAGACATTGAAGGGCTAGATGAATGATCAATGGGGAATCCAGTACAATGGTGCTGTCATTAGGCAACTAGGAAATGACACTCGCAGTTGGAGTGAAGACATAAGGGTAAATGCTAAAGCTATAAAAAGGAATCAGTGGCCCCAGTCTCTGAAAACACCATTGTGACCAGGACTTTGTGCACATATCCTGAAAACTGGAGGGCCTTTCAGGACCTCACTGTTGTTCAGTATAATGGTAGTCAGGTTGGCATGCTCCCTGAACTTCCTCACTTCCACTTGGGTCAAACCAACCTCACACCTGAATTCTCCCATGAATTTCCTGACAGCCAGTTTCCAGGATTTTAGGGTGACCATAGATTCCGTCTGTTTGAGAGCAATGCCATTTCTTATTATGTGAGCAATGAGGAGCTGCTAGGAAGTTCCCCAGAGGCAGCAGCCCACCAGGTGAATGGGTGACCTTTGGTGATGGTGCCATGGTGCCCTCAGCCAGTACCTAGGTCTTTCCTACTTTAGGCAGCATGTACTCCAGCAAGCAGACCACAGAGAATGCAAAGGAGGAGATGAGGTGAATTCTGGGGCTACTGGATGCTCACCTAAAAATGAAGACTTTTCCGGTAGGCAAGTGTGTGACACTAGCAGATACCACAGTTGTCTGCACCCTATTGTGGCTCTATAGGTCCTGGTGGCTTCATTCTGCCAGGACTTAACTCAATACCAATTGCTGGCTCCTCCCCTGTATTAAACAGCGCCATCTCCCGTCTGTCTTGAGGGAGGTGAGATGGCCCAATTTTATGTTAAAAAGCTTGCAGACAGACGACCTAAAAAGAACACAACATGGAAACACACCGCAGGGGATGAGAACAATGTGTGGGAGGAGAAGCAGAAGCACAGGTTAAGCAGAAAGAGGAGAAAGAAGAGGTGGCTGCCCCCGCTCCTAAGGAGTGGATGGGGGATGCGAGCAGGTACTGGCTGCTGAGCCCGAGCTCTCAACACCTTTGCTCACCTGCCCAAGAGCCTTTGTGTTCGATGACTTTAGGCACAAGTACTCCAATACGGACACACTCTCTGCAACACTAACACATTTTGAGGACCACTTTGAAGAGGATAGCTGGCCCCTGTGGCACTTTCTTGAAGTACTCCTTCCCTAAAGAGTTCACCCAGATCCTCATGAATTGTACCGTCATTACCGAAATATTCTAGCGATTGGACAAGCTGAAGAAGAATGTGTTTGCTAACGTCATCATTTTTGAAATCTACAGCAGCAGCTCCATTTTGGGGTTCCAGGTCTGAGCCCCAGAGCTTACTTTTAAGCCGAGTCCTGATTGACAGCTGAGCAAGGAGTCATGTACATGGCACATGCGTGGCAGAGAGTGAATCCTGGTAGCAAGGAGATTCAGACGCCGATTCCAGCGTGTGGGCAAAGCCTTCATTTAGGGCAATATATTCCAGTGGGACATTTCTCATCATTACCAAACTTCTTGCACCTGCCCGTCATAAAGATGGGGTCATTAAAAAACTGAACATAGAAAGAGAAAAAAAATCATTGAGCCACAGCGATGGGCCTTGATTTAAGAACTAGTGATAAAACATTAACACTATGGATATTATTTTTATATTATCATATTAAAATAATCATTTTTTATATTTTAGTTATGGGACTTTTATTAAGAAAGCTGGAATTTTATGAATGATGTCTAAAGCACAAAGGATTTTTCACAGAAAAGGAGAAGATTGAAGGCCGAGTGATCATTTATCAGATTGCTAAATGGGTTATAAGGTTTTGAGGGGGAGCATTATAGCATCAGGGACTACAGAAAAATATTATTTCCTCTACTTGTAAAAGACTGCAATTCACTCCCTCAGTTGTTGAGGAACTAAAGTGCCGGTGCAGTCAAGAGGGTATAGAATTCATAAATTTATTGTAACGACTTAGATATATAAAGAGTGATGTTACATACAGGCATTTGATTCATTCACTCATTTATAAAATACTTATTGACAAACTGTTTCCTCTGCCTTGGCACATAAATTCTAGCGAGAGTGATAAAGACAAAAATAAAGAAGTAAAATATATATTATTTGTCAGATACTGATAACTATGATCAAGAAAAATAAGATGAAAACCCCACCAGGAGCACCGGAGTTTCCCCCTGCAGAGCCACCCCCCACCCCCACCACCTTCCTCTTGTCTCCCGCCCACGCCATTATAAAGGCCTAGGAAGAGAGCAGTTATTTCTTTACTCCTGGGTGGAAAATGGACCTAGAACTTTGATCAGAGCATCCCTCTTCTTCTCACATCTTATATATTAGCCTAGTTTAAGCATTTCAAAGTTTACTGCATATGTATTGAATAAAAAGTGTTTGAAAGTAGAATCGGTTTGACCTCTCCAATTTATATTCTGATGTGACAGAGATGTGATGGAGTATAGGAGTCTGCCTTTTTAACCACACATCAGGTCACTGTTATTCAAGTGGTCTGCAGAACACAATTTCACAGATGCCAGTGTAGTTTTTCTCACTTCCAAAACAATAAATTAGAGTGAAGTCAAGCGATTGTCCTGAAGACAGGTATAAGAAAGAGATGCCAGTGTGTATCTCATATACAAACTTTCAGTTCAGCGGCCAGGTAGCATAAAATGTCCTGAAATATAGCCAGAAGACTTCCAATATTTCAAAGAACTGACCGGGCATGGGAAAACATCCTTGTCAGACTTGTGCCATGTCTGGAGCCTATCTGTCATATAACTCCCTGGAAAGTACCCTTGGCTACCATGGCTACTTAGCAGTCGTAGCTCTGGGGTTAACCGACTTGCATTAGAGAGGATTTCTTTGATTTATTTGATTTAGGTTTAGAAAATGATTTTCTACATAGGGCCTCAGAAACAATCTTCAGGAAATATACAATAGTTTTGTTTTTATCTTTCTTTAACCACAAGTCTAAATTGAAATTCAGAAGTTTTAACTTTATGTGTTTACAAATTGGAAAATGAAGACCAAAGCATAACTCTCACAAATTCAATCATGCACAATGTCAAATTAATTTCGTGGTCTTTTACATGTTTCCTTTAAATATATGGATTTGTCTTCATGTTATGAAGCAGTATATTCACTCTGAAGCAGTACCTAATGCAACTGTCTCAGCTGCATTCTTTCTGTCTTTAAGGTGATTAATCTACATACGTAAAATATGTATATTTTGGACATTAGGAATTAGTTTCTTCCTTAAGAAACTTGTTAACATTTTTATTCTCAGTAGGGAAAAGGGGTTGCAATTTTTGTACTTTAATAATATTTGAATAACTAGAAGCTATGGTATAACAGTAATTTATTATAAATGAAAAGGCAACTGGCTAGCTTCAATAACAATTTTAATTCTGAGCTTATTTTTTACATCTTCAAAGTTTTATTTCAAATATGTGTTTTGTGAGGTATATGGTATTTTTAGAAATCAAATTATTTTACAATATTAGAAATGTTTAGAGACTTCTTTTCCTCCTAATTAAGCTCAGAAATGTCACTGACTCTATACCTTCTTTGACTTTCCCTTTTTCCAGAAAGATGGAAGTGCTGATAATAAGCTTAGATTAATTAGAGTAATTGCCTAAGACTGAGTTACTATAACAGCTGGTAGGATAGGGACTTTGCTTCTGGAAATGCAATGAATCTAAACACTAACAACAAATGGTCATATGTACCCAACATGTATCAGATCCACTCTATTTGTAATGCGTCCCAGCCGTCCAGTGAGTGTTCTAGGATATTTGTTTTATACCAAGATAAATATATCAAAGGACGTTGTATTTTTTTTAGAGAGGACACTTGCGGTAAAGACAATAACTTTGGATAATTAAATGATTAGAAACTTACATGAATTTGAAAATAATTTAAGCCTTTAGTTTAACTGATTTAATTAATTAATTGAATTCAGCGTATATTGACAGTAGTATAGAACTAGATAACTTTAAAAAAGTAGACTAAAGAAATTCAACATAATTAAAGACATAAAATGAAGAAGGAAATGAGGTTATCATAAAAATAGGTACTATAAATTATATTTCTTTTCCAGAAGTGGGCCAGAATTTTGACATTAATCAGTGAACACAAGAAAAGAAACCTAGTTATTTACAACATCTATAAAGTCCTTAAAATAAAAACAGAATAGTTGTTTAGGAAACACAAATATATCTCTTTTTAAAAAATACAAAAAGTGATACAGTAAAGTTAATGTTCTAAACACTGAGAACACTCTGTATGCAAAATTCACAAATTTAGTAGAAAACTATATAAAAATGCAGTGTGAAAAAACAACAAAATGTTGGTGTAAGGTAATAAATAATATATTCAAGGTCCAATGCCAAATGTAATGGTATTTTTTTATTACAATGTCCTCCAAATCCTAGCTTGAAATTTTACCCGAATTCTTTTTCTTATGGATTTTAGTCTCAGATTTTTTTTCTACTTTATTTTTTATTGTTTGTTCTATTACAGTTTTCTCTTTTTTTTTTTCCTTTTTGCGCCCCTCCACCCAGCCCATCCCTCTCTCCCACGGTCAATCCCCTCTCCCTTGTCCGTGTCCATGAGTCATTCATACATGTTCTTTGACTAACCCCTTCCCATTCCTTCTACTATTTCCCCCTCTATCCTCCCCTCCTCCAGCTATCAGTCTGTTCCATGTTTCCACATCTCTGGTTCTATTTTTCTCATTAGCTTATTTTGTTCATTAGATTCTAGTTATAGGTGAGGTCATGTGGTATTTGTCTTTCACCAACTGGCTTATGTCACTTTACATGATAGTCTCTAGTTCCATCTGTGCTGTTGCAAAAGGTAGGGCTTCTTCCTTTCTGCTGTGTAGTATTCCATTGTGTAAATGTACCACAGTTTTTTAATCCCCTCATCTACTGATGGGCACTTAGGCTGTTTCCAACATTTGATTATTGTAAATAAGACTTCCATGAACATAAAGGTGCATAAGTTCTTTTGAATTGATGTTTCAGGATTTTTAGGGTATATTCCCAGCATTGAATCACTGGGTCATAAGGCAGTTCCATTTTTAGTTTTTTGAGAAAATTCCATATCGTTTTCCACTGTGGCTGCACCAGTTTGCATTCCCAACAGTGCATGAGAGTTCTCTTTTCTCCATATTTTCACCAGCACTAGTTGTCTGTTGATTTATTAATGACGGTCTTTCTGGCAGGTGTGAGGTAATATCTCAATGTGGTTTTAATTTGCATCTCTCTGATGGCTAGCAATGTTAAGCCTTTTTTCATACATTTATGGGCCCTCTGTATGCCTTCCTTAGAGAATTTTCTATTCAGGTCCCTTGCCCATTTTTTAATTGGATTGTTTGTCTTCCTGGTGTTGAGTCATATGAGTTCTTTATGTATTTTGGATATTAAACCTTTGTCCAATGTATCATTGACAAATATGTTCTCCCATATAGTCAATTCCCTTTTCATTTTGATGATGGTTTCTTTGGTCATGCAGAAGCTTTTTAATTTGATGTAGTCCCATTTATTTTTTCCTTTATTTCTCTTGCCCTAGGAGATATATTGGCAAAAATATCATTATGTAGGAGATCTAAAATTTTACTACCTATGTTTTCCACTAAGACTTTTATGGCATCACGAGTTATATTTAAGTCCTTTTTCCATTTTGAGTTTATTCTGGTGTATGGTATAAGTCAGTGGCGTAATTACATTTTTTTGCACATACCTGTCCAGATCTCTCAGCATCGCGTATTGAAGAGACTGTTTTTACTCCGTCATATGCTCTTGCCCCCTTTGTCAAATATTAATTGATCATGAAGACATGGATTTATTTCTGGGTTCTCTATTCTGTTCCATTGATCTATGCATCTGTTCTTATGCCACTACCAGACTGTCTTGACTAGAGCAGTCTAGTACTATAGTCTGACATCAGGTATTGTGATCCTTCCAACTTTGTTCTTCTTTCTCCAGATTGCTAAGGCTATTCAGGGTTTTATTGTTGTTGTTGTTGTTTCATATACACTTTTAGAATATTTATTTACTCTAAGAATTTTAAACTCCTACATTTGGGATGACAACCACAAGATATAAGTATGATTCTATCACATGAATTTTTTTAACAGGAAAAATCGATAGTGATTTAAGTTACAACCATGGCAGCCTAGGGGTAGGGTTGGGAGAAGGTTTTGTTAGAAAGGGCATAAGAAACCTTTGAGGGTGATAGGAATATAGTGCTTGGAATGGTGGTTACCTGATTGTATACAGTTTTCAAAACTCATCAAGTTATATATTAAAAATGTGTGCATTTTAATATATATAAATTAAAACCTAACCAAATGATTTAAAAACACAATTTTATGTAAAATAATTTAATTTTTACTTTGATTATTTCTTGCTATGACAATATTTTTTCAGACCGAAATGTATTATATTGTAATTATTTTATACTTTTCATGTTTAGAGGACAGAGACTGTGTTTACCTTGTTTACTTTCACAGCTCTAGTGTCTGACCCATAATTCATGTTCAGAAATATTTTTAAATGAACATAGATTATAAGATCTTCAGAATTGTACTTTAATAGATAAATTCAAAATATTTGAGCTATCAAAATGTTTTAATGTAGAAATTAGAACACTATAAACACCTTACAACTTAACTTCAAAGCTCTCTGGTTCCCAGACTGAAATATTTATAATATAGTGACTATACAGCTAAATGTATATCTTCCTATATTTCATGAATGTGTATTAGTGTATAATGTTATTAGCTTAACAAAACAGGTAGATTTTATGACACTGTAATTCGATATAAGCTAATTGGACTGTATTCACAATAGTGTCATCATTGCAAATAAGTATACTGTTAGCTTTTAAAATATTTTTATCACTACTTTGTGTGTTATCATAGCTTTGCTATCAGTGTTTTACTTGATAATGAAATGATACGAATTTATACCTGAACTCAATGGCACTTTAAATACTTACATGCCCTCCACTTCTCCACCATATAAGGAGCTATGTGTGACACATTTCCAAGGTAACAGAGAGTGGTACATTTCTAGGGCTACCACCTGATACCATTGGACGGTTCTACCACATGAGAGACAGAATGAGATGTCACAGACCTAGAGAAAATTCTTGAGCACTTTAACCTATGCAAGCTTCAGTTTCCTTAATTTTAAATAAGGATACTGAGCTAAATTTTCTTAAAGGTTTATTCAAATCTAATTTCTGTAACTGTTATCATCAGAGATTCTTTTTTTTTTATTTTTAAAGACTTCAACCTGAAAATCAGAATATGAAACAAAATATAAAGAATAAAGTTATTGTTAAAATATTTAGGATGACATGGTAATGTCTTTAAGCCTAACACTTATTTTCTCATTTTATGTCTCAAAAATTTTGTCTCTCCACTGAAAACACAAATAATGCCTTAAAAATGGACATTTGAAATCGTTTACTTTCAACCTAACACACACTGCATAATGAAGAATTGTGACTTTTTTCTCTTACATGTCTTCTGCTTCATATTATTGTTAAAATTCAGTACAATAGCTACAAGTTAGTAGTTCCTCAATAACTGTTCACTACTGTCATAGGAGAGGACAAAATTAAAAAAACAAATCATTGTCATTAGGTCACAATTACCTCTTTTATGAGTTTATAAGCATTTTAACATTAAAAATAAGAAATAATAAACTTGTATAGATATTAGTAGATGTTATTAAACCAGTGTCAAATATTTTTCTCATGTTTTTGTGTAAGGTTTTCAATATTAACAGTTTGCATACATACATACAAAACAAGTTCTTAGCAGATGGATATCCTATGCAGTATTGAATACCTCATTAATTATTTAAGAATTTGTAGGTTTGGGTTACAGGATCAAAAATGTTATTAATCATTAATACTGTTTGCTTAAATGCATTAGAAAAAAAATTTACTCCTCACAACAGAAACACTAAATATATAGATTACCTCTCTTAAAAACTTCCATTCTCATTTCATCCACTTAAAAATCATTTTATGTTTAGTCCTCAAAGTGGCATTCTACCAGGAGAATGTTGCCTTTATTTTGTTCTTTAAATAAATCAATTTAAATGTTCATTTTAGTTATTTTCTAACTATATATATTTATATATCTATAATTTATAGAAGCATATATATGATATACACACATATATACATATGTAAATACATATATACATATATATGTGTTTATACACATATATAAAGTATATATATAAAACATGTATATACTTTACATTGAAAAATTTGTATATACTTTACATTGAAAAATATATTCCAAAGATAATGTCTTTGAAATATATTTAAAAAAAAAAAGTAAGTAGATTTGGTAAGCCTTTTAGCATACTGTAAACCTGGAATTTGAAGGTCACCTTCTTTGAGCTAAAGTGAAATGAGAATTGAGATAAACCAAGTATTAGGATAAAGAATTATTGGCATAATTTCAGCCAACTGCTTCATTTTATAGATGAGGAAACTGAGACCAAGTGAAAAAATATGACTCGTTCAAATTCCCAGATGTAGTTAATATGAGACTAAATGCAAGAAATAAAATTCCCAACCCCTTGGCAGTGGCTGCCTAAAGCATTACGTGATTATAAAGTCCATATAATGTAACTTCAAGCTCGGTCTGCTTGTATTGTGTAATTATCTAAAATTACTTTGCTTATAAAAACTTAACCTCAGGGCAAATTGTTTTGCCCTTTTCTAGATGTATAATCTATGCTTCTTAAATGCCAAGCCAGGCACAAGGAACGCACAGGACTCCTGTGGCCACCAGGAAGAAATTCTGTGCACTTTGCACAAAACTTCAACTTAGTAATTTTATTTTAATTTGCATGGCAATAGGAAAATACAACAAATTAAGTTGGAAAATATCTGTTAAAATATTATTTTAAAATTTATTTTCTCATTAGAGCTATATTAAGAATGACAAAGTATATATGATTTATGAGCCTTTGATTAACTGAATTTCCTGGAAAATCATAAGACTGAATGATTCTGAGAAAAACTAATTAATCAGGTGATTATTTTCTCCACATATTCTGACTTATTCATAGTGCTTGTAGGTTTCTCAATGGCATTATTTGTGTTACTAACCACCTCCATTTCTTCCTTAATCTCCAGCATGTATTAAAGATCCTAAGGTGCATCCTTGGATGATTATTGATCCTCTGTAGAACAAGTCAATGAAGGAGCACTAAGCAATGAAGCAAGCTGCTTATATCCCCATATAATTGTAGGGATTTGGTAAGATGAAATGCATACCAGTGGACAAAACCTACCCGCATATAGATAGAGGATGATAGATTAGACAAATAGATTTCAGAAATCATGTAACTTGGATGCTGTAAAAAGAAAGAAAACATAAATTTGTCAGAATATTAGTATATCATTGACAGAGTTTAGAAAGATTCTCCTGAGATGATTTTGCAAAGAAGAAAAACCTGATTTATAAAAAGAGCTGAGGAAAAATTCCAGGAAAGCCTAAGGTATTTTAAGTGTCTGAGGCAAAAGTAGGTTTACAGTTGTTCTTATGGAAAATATAATAATTAATAAATAATAATACACTAATAAACTCTTCATTTCATGTAGTGATAACTGTAAGCCTACTTTTTCCCTGCCCTGTATTTGTAATCTCAGGATATGGTTCATTTAAGTTAGTGAAAAATGCTTAAAATCAGAAATAAGGAATTAAAGTTAAATTCTGCTGGAAAGAGACCAATTAGAAAAACTACAGAATAAAATGTTCAAAAATCTTGAACTAATCAAACATATGGAACCTCATCTGATTTTAAAGTACTTAACAAATCTCTCAGCAATTAATCACATAGTAACATAAGAACGGTGACATAAGTTTCTTTGAGTCATTTGTATACCCATTGTGAAACAGTTGTGTTTTAGTATGGAAATTTAAAAAGCATTCTTGTAATGAATATTTATTACTTATTGCCTGTATATAATTGTCGGACCAGTCGATAAGTCAGAGTAAAGGTATACCATCCCTCTTTTATTTCTGGAATTCCCACCAGGGAACAGCAAAGAGACTGAAGTGTACTTCTTTGACTAATTAAAAATTATATGGGCCTTTCAAGATTTCACCTACCACATAAACCTAGGCAGTTACTGTTTAGTTACAAGTAGTGAGTAAGTAGCTTAGATTCAGGATTCTGTCCTTCCCACTGTTAGAATCATTCCATTGCCTTGTGTTCTCTCTTATGTGGTTGATTCCTAATGCAGTCTGTTAAATGTAAACCCTCAGCTAATGAGTGCAAAACACCTCAATTAGTCCTAGTTTACATTTGCTTGGGTATCAGAAATCATGTTTCCCATATGTCAGTGTTTCGTATTTCAAAGAAGAATTTGTAATTGTTTGGATTGTTCAATGAAATTTTTCAGTTATTATGTGACATTTTTCAAGGTTTATATTTAGTTTTAGCTGTATGCTTTATTATAATATAAAATGGCAGGGTCGCTGAATTCTAATAGCATGTTTGGAATTTGGGAATAACCAACTGCAGTGATGATGAATAACTAAAGATAATGTCCACTGGATACGGAGGTCCTCTGAGTTTTCGCTAAGCACACTCAGTATGTGGCGGTTCAACTTGCTGAGCTTCAATGGACACTGGGGCTGGGTAATTGGCACTACTGGTTACCTTAAGGACCATTATTGTGACTTCCTAGGTCTTGTGGTAGCAGGCAATAGTGTTCATTGTACACAGTTGTTATCCAACTAGTAAGTAAAATCTAGTGGTGTCGAGATTTTCTCTAAATTAAAATATACAGCCCTACAATCAGAAGAAATTAAGTGTCATGGTTTTTCTTTCTGTATTTTAAATTGGGGAGGAAGAAGACATATGTTTGCATAGAAAACTCCTCTGAAAACTTTCCTTTTATGTGCTCCAGAGAATGAACAGTACACTCTCATTCAGCAAAGAAACGATGTTACTCCAACTTTTAAAATACCTCTGTTTGGGCTTCCCCTAAGAAGATAATGGAACAAGGCTTTATTTTGCAATCAATATTCTTGTTAAAAGACATTATGGCTTCATGGAACTCAGTTAAAAGAGCCCCTCGGAAAAGTAACTGAACAAGAGCTGATACCTGACTCTTTCTTTTCTCTTAATTTAAGACAGAAACATCAAAGTTACCAGCCCTCAAGCAGTAGCAAAAGTCAAGTGTTGCCATTAGACTACAAAGCAGTCTTTCTAAATTATTAACTTCCCAACCACAGCATCAAGCTAGCTTCTGTGTAAAACCATAAATATTAATCAGGCAAAGAATTATTTAAAATATATAAAAATATATAAAATCTTATTGTAAGGAACTGTAAAGCATACCTTTTAAGCTTTTCTAGTTTAGAACCATTGATCATTATGAGCATCTGCTAAAGGTGTAACATGCTAAAGGTACCTGTGGCACCCTGGTGTCACTGGAGTAATTTTTAGCTTTATTAATTTCTCGAGTTGGTAAAATCAGGGAAGCATTTATACCCAGGAGAGGTAAACATTTCATCCTCAAAAATTTCTTAACTACCAGATCATAAGCACATGTCGCTTGGGTGGTAATGTGTGGCATGTGTGGTGATGTGATTTTTTTTGCCAGACTTAAAGAGGGAAGGGATCTGTATTAGTCTTCTACTCCTTGAATGCTTAAGAAGTTTTTAAGGATTTGGAGTTCTTAAGAATTTTATTGATCACCCTGACCAGCACAGCTGTCAGTTGAGTGACGATCAATGTTTCTCTCCCTCTCTTTCTCCCTCCTTTCCCCCCTCTCTAAAAATTAATAGATACAATCTTTTAAAAGAATTTTAGTTATCTGTCAACCTGTTTTGTGGTATTAAACTTAGCCCAATAGCAGCCTTCTTTTCAGACTATATGAAATAGCCCAGTTGGTAAGAGTATAGACTTCCTCATTAAATGAGGCATTAGATTCTCTTCTCTTTCAGGCCCAATCTCCTCTTTACTTGATTAGCATGCACTTAGAGGGTAGCAGACAATTACTATATCTTCGGGGCTTTAAAGTTTTGTAGGTACCACTCTCCTTATGAGTTTCTTTTATAAAAATTTCTGGACTCTCTATTCTATTCCATTGATCTATGTGCATGTCCTTATGCCAGTACCAGACTGTTATGATTACAGTGGCCTTATAATATTGTTTGATGTCAAGTGTAGTGATCCCTCCTACTTTGTTCTTCTTTCTCAAAATTGCTCCAGCTATTCAGGGTCATTTATGATTCCATATAAATACTTGAAATGTTTGTTCTATATCTGTGAAATATGTCATTGGTATTTTAATAGAAGTTGTGTTGAATCTATAAATTCCTTTGGGTAGTATGGGCATTTAATTCTTCCGATTTATGAACATGGTATATGCTTCCATTTATTTGTGTCTTCCTTAATTTCTTTCTTCAGTGTTGTGTAGTTTTCTGAGTACAGGTCTTTAACCTCCTTGGTTAAGTTTATTCCTAGGTACTTTATTTTTCTTGTTGTTATAGTAATTGGGATTTTTCTCTGATTTCTGATTCTGATATTTCATTGTTGGTGTACAAAAATGCCTTCCATTTCTGAATATTGACTTTGTATCCTGCTGTTTTGCCTAATTCACCTATTAGGCCGAGTAGTTTTTTGGTGGAGTCTATAGGGTTTTCTATGCATACTATCATGTCATCTGCAAACAATGACAATTTTACTTCCTCCTTTCCAATTCGAATGCCTTTTATTTCTTTTTCTTGTCTGATGGCTGTGGCTAGGACCTCCAATACTATGTTGAATAGAAGTGATGAAAGCAAACATCTTTGTCTTGTTCCTGATCTTAATGGGAGAGCTTTTAGTTTTTGCCCATTCAGTATACTGTCGGTTGTAGGTTTCTCATATATAACCTTTTTTATGTTGAGGTATGGCCCCTTTATTTCCACTTTGCAGAGTGATTTGATCATAAATGGGTGCTGTACCTTATCAAATGCTTTTTCTGCATCTATTGATATGATCATGTGAATTTTGTCTTTCCTTTTATTTATGTGATGTATTATGCTTATTGATTTGTGAATATTGTACCATCCTTGCATCCCTGGGATCAATCCCGCTTGATCATGGTGTGCGATCTTTTTAACTTA
The DNA here is from genome assembly GCA_004026545.1 of Mormoops blainvillei. Classification (NCBI taxonomy): domain Eukaryota; kingdom Metazoa; phylum Chordata; class Mammalia; order Chiroptera; family Mormoopidae; genus Mormoops; species Mormoops blainvillei. The sequence continues at coordinate 14,529 of PVJD01002112.1, forward strand.
TTGCTGGATGCCGTTTGTCAATATTTTGTTGAGGATTTTAGTGTCTATGTTCATCAGAGATATTGGCCTGTAGTTTTCTTTCTTTGTTGTGTCTTTATCTGGTTTTGGGATTAGGATGATGCTGGCCTCATAAACAGAGTTTGGGAGTCTTCCTTCTTATCAGATTTTTTGGAATAGTCTGAGAAGGATAGGGGTTAGCTCTTCCTTAAATGTTTTGTAAAATCCTCCTCAAATCACCCTGAGGAAACACTATTGGGGAATGTCTTATACAAGCTCATATTTGTCACCTAAGAAGAAAAACTATATGTACTGGTATCATAAGGGATAAATGTATTTACTCCCAGACAAAGCCATAAAACATTGTTTCTACTGACTTCGTCATTGTAAATAGTTCCATTAGCTTTCAAAATTTCTGTAAGAAACCAAAAGATTTCATATGCCAAGATACTGTAATACTATGGGTCTTAGGTGCTCAATTGATTTTACCACCTTAAATATAAACATAAATATATAAATCCAAGCTTTGCACACCATATATATGTCCATAAAGGCAATTTGGATTTTATTTTTCAGAATCTTCTTATTTTTACATCAATAAAAATTAAAGTGTAGAAAAGAGTTTTAAATCATTTTTAGCTATCTTCTTCAAAGACAAAGTATAAAAGAATCACCCCAAGGTGTGTGATAGCATCTTATTTAATAGCATAGTTTCCACCACCACTATTTCTAATAATTCTTGACATTTTGTCCATTATAACATGAGACTCCTCAGAGGATAGAAATAATCTATCCTCTGGATATGAGGATTAGCTAATTATGTTGTACAAAAAGTTGTGGTATTATAGATGAAACATCAGTTATGGAAATTGGTGATAAACTCTGATAGGAGAAATATATCTTGAAAATGACTCTTAGCCACAAGTTTAGAAATGTCATCACCTCTTTCTGTTCCTCTATAAACCAGTGAAATCTCATTTACAATGAGGAATATATGGAAGAGTAGTTTAAATCTATTATATTATAGGGAGCTAGTTTATAAAATATAATCACCTTTTAGGCCTGCAAATATAGTGGTTTTTAAATTTAATTATTCATGAGGGATAATTATACATATATGTGTGTGTATATATTTATATATGTGTGTATATATATATATATATTTCCTGTCTACATTGAAAACCATTGCAATTGTTATTTAAATTTTGTTTACATTAAAGACAAAAATGTTTGTTAATTTTTAATATTAATTTTATAATCATAGTTATACATTTTGATGTTATTAACCCAGAATTTGAACCATATTATGCTTTTGAATTTGAATGTGAGTTGCTACAAAGTCATTTGCTTTGGAACTTCATTAAGCCACCATTAGGCAAAGGTTAACTTATGAAAATAATTAGCCTCACTATAATACCGGAAATGAAGTTGGTGTTTCTACATAGTCTTACAACAATAGATAGGAAAATAATGATAATTTTTATTTGACTGGAAATTTTATCTATATTTTTCAGCTTTTAACATCCACATTTTGTTTTTATTGCTTAGAATACCCTCTTCAACTCTTCTTTGAATTTACAGATTATGTTTGTGAATGCAACAAAATGACTGTTTTTTTAAGAATGCTGTACATGAAGGAGAATGTAAATCTTATCAGCTGGAACATTCCTATTAACTGACTATCCCTACAAGTGGGAAAATAATAACAAGCAAGTATGGTCAGACTGCCAGGCCTAGCCATTTTCTGGACCTCAGTGTCTGTGACAAGCACATCAACAAGATGACACACTTCTAACATAGGAGGCATATACACAGTGGGGTGTTTTTGTCCCTCTCATTGACTATGGGAGAACTACAAGGATTTAGTGGGGACGAGGAATCTAATTTAAAGGACAGTCTGTACAATGACAGTTTGCTCCATCCTAAGTAACTGTGTACCAGGCTAGTGAGTTCTCAAGATGAAATTTCTTGTGCAGTAGATACCTCTTTATTTATTCCATGGTTTTAGTTGCCCACGGTCAACCAGGGTGCAAAAGTATTAAATGGAAAACTCCAGAAATAAACAGTTCATGAGTTTAAACTGTTCATCATTCCATGTGATAAAATCTTGCACCCTCTTGATCCATCCTGCTCTGTACTGCCTGGGATGGGAATCATTCCTTTGTCCAGCCTTTTCATACTGGATATGCTATCCACCTGTAGCTACTCAGTAGCCATCTTGTTTATCAAATTGTCCCAGTGTCACAGTGCTTGTTTGTGTTCTAGTCACCCTTATTTTATTCAATAATGGCCCCAAAGCTCAAGAGTAGTGATGCTGACAATTTGAATATGTCAAAGAGAAGCTGTAAAGTTCTCCTTCTAAATGAAAAGATAAAAGTTCTCAATAAGAAAATCATGGGTTGAGGCTGCTAAGATAAAATCTTCTGTCTATAAAATTGTGAAGGAAAAAGAAATTCATTCTGGCTTTGCTGTTGCATGTCAAAATGCAAAAGTTATGACCACAGTGCACGACAGTGCTTAGTTGCAGGTGGAAAATGTGTTGCAACTGAGTAAAGCCTTATGCCAGAGAGCATGGAGCCAGTATGAAGACCTCAGTTAGGGATCCCCTGAAATGAGTGACACCCAACTGTTTACTGCAAATAAGAATGCCTACACAGATTCAGGAATTGTTTATACTGAAAACACTATAAAAATTACTGGACAGGCTGCATCTACCAATGAACATGGCATTGCCACAGAATAGCAGAGTTGAAGAAATTGATCTAGGAGAAGGGTATGTGTGTATAGGAATAGTGTATAAATGTATAGGTATGTATAGGAAAAAACTATATATATATGGTTTGATGCTATCTGTGGGAGTCTTGGAATATATCTTCCTGGATGAGGGGATCTACTGTTCGGAGAAAATTCTGAATTCCATTTTCTATTTACATGTATCTAAAAACACAATAAGCGCTTTACAGTATTGATACACAGACTAATATAATTACATGTGAATGATTCATAATGTATATGAATATGCATAATGTACTTCCATGTCTCCTCAGATTTACTGATAGGGGTTTGCAATAAAATGAAATAATGCAAGAAAATAATGTTTGAAGATCACTGCTTTAGAAAAGAAAATATCTATTAAATTAGGGATGATAATGAGCATACTTTCAGCATTATCAGTAGAACTTAATGAGTTTATGAAGACATTTCTTTGATAAGCTTCAGGATGAAGGGACAGTAAATTTTTTCTTGGGAGGGGTTGTTGTTCTTCTGCAATGTTTCCCTTTATCCTAGAGTCCAAATATCTTTTGCTTGACTTCTTTAGGATAGTTGTATTAGTGAATCTTCAGTCAGAAAAACAGATTAGATATGTATGTGTAAACACACATTCATGGAGAAAAGCAGAACTTATTAAGGGATTTGACCTTGTGCAATTTTGTGATCTGTTAAGTAGTCTCTTTAAGATTGTTGTCTGAACATCTGACGCTAAACTTTAAGGTCTGCAGAGCAAGTGGACACATTACAGCACTATTCCATGAATCGTTGGGAAGATGAATTGTGTCTCCTCCTTTGAGGCTTCAATGATATATAGAATCTATTCTCATCAAGTAGGGATATATTCTAAATAAAACTGAGTTGCTTGATTTGTAATGGGCCAGTGGCAGGCCTATAAATATGATTCGCACTGCAAATGGTTATACACTCTTAGGCAAATATATTTTCAATGTTCAGACATACAATTAATATCTATAGAATTGATTTCTTAGATAGTAAATTAATTTAATGCAATATCTTATTTAGATTCATTTAAAATTTAGTGGCTAAAGTAATATGAGGAATACTTAAGTGATAGAACATGACAAACAATGCAGCGGTTCTGATTAATGTACTTCTTTGGTGTTTCCAATCTGCATCAGAAGGGCATTAATCAACTTTACTACACAGCTTGCTATGCCCTGTTTTAATTATAAATTATTTATTATTATTAATAATTAATAAGTATTAATAATAGAGTTTGTATTCTCATTGATAAAACCATATTTAACACCTAAAATATGAAGCTAAATATATTATTAAATATCTGTATATATTTATTATGGTAGAGAGTTCTATTGTCAGTTTTACAATTCAATAATTTTAACTGGTAGTATGTGTTCCATGTAGTCAAGACTAAAACCCAAACTTGCAATAATAAAAAATGACAGGATTTAAGTTTAAATGCTTCACACACAAACACATACACACTCGTATATATATGTACGTGTGTATGTATATATTTATATATGCAATTTTATTGTGGATTTTCGTTACAACTATAACAGACACACTTGAACTTACTTGTCTTATAAAAACTTACCAAACTGCTATACAGTTATTTACTTGTTTTCTTTTGTTTTTTGTTGTTTCCCACCAAACTGAAGGATATAATAATTTAGGACAGTTTGTACAGATATGCCTGTGTGCTGTATAAAACCTTTGATAGAAATGTAATACATTTTGAAAAAAATTTTGAAAAAAATACACCAACTTCTATTACCTTACCTAAAACTTAATTCTATAGGTTATCAAGCCCTTTATCTTTAAAATAGGGAACCTAAAGGAGATAAACGAAAAGTACCTCCTTTCTAAATATGTGTGAACTGTGGCTTTACGTATTCCTAACTTTCCTTCCCCTTTTTATTAACCACACTTGGAAGAGACACATGAAGTGCATTTCATGTTTTAAAGAGGAGAAAGGGGCACGGACCACGTGGTAGTTTTGCCTGGGGTACGAAGGGGTCATTCTGCAGACCTGCAGTGAGCATATCATAGGCACCAGAATTCTGCTAATCTTTTCTAGAAGGCTATTCTCTTGGATGTTTCTCATTTTTCTCCCATATTGTCATTTCAGATTAAAACTGCTGAATAAATCCCTCTTGCGCTGCTCAAGTAAAACCTGTAAGAGGAGAGAAAAACTAACTTCCTTTGCATGCTTAAGTAAATATAGAAATTATGTGGAATTTTTTTTGCAAAAAACAGTACTTGTTTCTTCCCCAAGGCATTTAATCACAGAATAAACTAGATTTTTCCAGATAAGATGGAAGCCAATTGATCCTCTCCAAGTTTTCTGGACAGGGCTTGTCTGAGCATTTCACTATAAATGGATTCTCAGAAGCAGATTAGCAAGCAAGAGGGATTTATGGATGCAATCTAGAGATGAACACCGGAAGAATGAAAGGGAGGGAGTCAGGGTAAAGCGGCTGTGATGCATTCTCAATGACAACCTCAGATGATCCACAGGGAGACCTGTGGAAGGGGTGGACCTGCAGAGTTGTTCTGCATAGGAGCAAGGTGGGCAGGTGGTTAAAGCTACGCATGAATCAGTCATTGGCTTCAGGTTGTCCCAGAAAGGCCCCATGACTTTGAGAAGGAGGATTCAGGCGCGTCAGTTCTGAAGAAAGAACTTATCTTAGGAATGTCTGCCAGCAACCTTCTCTCACCAGCTGGAGGACTATGCTCTTAAGTCCTTAAGGGGCGGGGCATTAGACACTACTGCAGAACCTTGCCACCTCTGCTTCATGCATTTCCACACCTCCTTTAGAATATCTATTTTCATTCCCTCTATTTTGAGTCTGAACAAAATGAGCTAATAAATTAAGCCAATTTAATACAAACTTTTAAATTAATAAATAATGTTTGATCTACAAAAATATCAGATAATGAATAGGATTGTTTTAATGGTAATAAAGAAAGTAGAAGGACAAGAGTCCAAAATCAAATCAAATAAACCAAATCAAAAGAACTAGAAACAATATAGAAATATTTAAATAAATGATGAGACTATTAGGTAATATTTAAGATAAGTAATTTAAAGAATAATTTTTTTCTCCTTACTGGTTTTCACACATAATTTTATTTAAAAAAATGATTTGATAGAGCCACATGAGGGACGCATTTTGACCAGAATGCTTCTGCTTAGCATACCCTGGATGTACCAGGATTCATGCCAGAATGGACAGATTTCATTAAACAGTCTAAAAACACTTGAAAATAATTGGACATAGTATTAGAATGAGACCAGGCATGTCCATTCTGAATTACAAGTTAACATTCCATTTTATCTCAATATAACGTTAAATAAAGATCTACACATGTATAATGGGAAAGAATTGATTGTTGCAAAAAAAAGTTAAAAGTGAAGCCATTCTATAAAACATTTTAAAAAATATTTGGAAAATAGCCTGTAAAAAAGTCAATAAAAGTTAAACTTAGTGGAAATACAATTTTAATGGTGTTTTTACAATAAATGTTGCATTAAAATTAGTCTATATGTATAAAAATCATACAGACACTTAGCCGCATTACAGAATTTATCAAATCATAGCAGAATTAGTTGCTTGTAGATACCTTTTCACAAAACTGCACATTCGTTGATAGAAGGAATAATGTCTTCATAAATGTGAGACAAAATTAATCTTGTAGAAATTGTTTGGTATTATTCAGAGTGCTGATGTTTAAATAATTCCTGGTAAATACAATGACCTTGGCTTTTGTATATACACACAAACACACACATTCATATATGTATATATTATACATATACATGCACATATATAATATATATTATGCATTATATGTTATATGTGTGTATATGTATTTTATATATATATATATACATACATATTTGTTGAAGAAGTTCCAGAATTATTGCTTTCTTTTACTAGATCTTGAACTCCTTGAGGACAGGGGCCCTGGGGGATTTGTCTGGGCAGCTGCGCTACCCAGTACAGGACCTGGCACACTGCGGGTACCTAGCCAACGTCCAAGAAAATATCAATGAAGTGATAAATGCATCGTCTAATGCCTGGATAGAGAAGCAAGGTTCTCACCTAGTAAAGAGGACAGTGCAGTATTTTTCAGCTACTTTCCAACCAAGGATACTTTAGAACATATTGTCTTACATGCATGGATACTTATCCCCCTAAGAGCACAATGAGAACACAATGCTGGTATCATGTGTAGTCATATAAATATCATAGAAACTTTAAATCTTATCTGAAGTAGCAAATCATAGCAACTTTAAATCTCATCCAAGGTAATATACATATATATGTTTTATACATATATATGTATATATATATACTTATAGATATGTGTGTGTGTGTGTGTGTATATTTCTATCTATGTAAACTTGATAGAAATAATTTGAAAAACCTAAGAGAGCAATTCATTCTTGTAAATAGGAGGCCCTTGGTTATATGCTCTCCAATAAGGAGGTACAATTTGCCTTTAGCATTGTTTTAAAATAATTAGCTAAGGTGAATTCAATTTTGATTCCAACAGTATAAACCACTTCAGACTAGATAATATAGAAATAGTAAAAACAATGTTAAAACTATATTTTACAAGGAATACCTGTTTCAGAAGAATTAAAAATAAAATATTCAATACAATATAATAACAGAAGGCTAAATTAGGATGAAAAAATATATTTTTGGATGACCAAGACACCTACCAAGATGTACCACCTGTTCTTGATTTCAAGTATTTCTTCAATTTTCATTCAAGTCACTCTCCATGCCTCATAGTTGAATATTGTTTGGGTTTTTATGAATGATTGAAGTTTAACTCGATTTACCTTTCTTTTGTTAATTTAGAAACACTGAAACCATAATATAGGTATAAGTTAATTTGATGTGCATTAATATAAACAAAAGGAAATTGTATGACATGGCAGTTTTTTTCAGTACAGGAGTAAATTTGTGCAAAAAAAAAAGGCAACACTATTTTTTGTAAATTTTAAATAAAGTATTAGGACAATTAAATAACTATCTAAAATTCTTTTACTCAAGGACTGGATTTTATTTTTCAATCATTTTATATTGTTTTGTATTGTTTATATTGTTTTATATGGTTTTATACAATAAATGCAAAGTGTTTAGAAGCAAAATCGGATATACTAACTTAATGAAATAATTCAAGGTAGGGTGATTCCTAAGTTAAGACTATATAGTGGTGAACTAGGCATATATAAGTAGAATAATGCCAGAGTAAATAATGGAACCTCTTTATATCACAACCACAATACATTAATAAATACAGTGCCGGGTGGAAAGAGGAAAGCAGTGGAAACTTTTTTATAAAGTCATTTATTTTTGCAGTTATTAGGGGATTATTTTCGTATGTTTTGCTATTTATGCCACTGGCTAAAGCATTTTATTAGCTCTCATATCAGTCATGTAAGATGTTGCTTTTAGTTTTTTTTCAAAATGGAAAGTGCTGGAGTTAGAAGACCTAAGTCTTTATATTGACACTACCATTTGCTAAATGTGTAATCTCTTTTTGTTCAGTGTCCTTATCTTAGAATGAGGATAATAATTGTATCCACCTCAGAGGATTTTTTTGAGCATTAAATGAGATAAATAATGGATGTAAAGCTATTAGCAATGTGCCTAGCACTAGACAAGTCCTCAATAAATGTCTGTCGTTTTTGTTGCTGTTGTCATTGCTACAAGGCATGCAATAAAAAATAAAAGAAAGATTTTACATGGAGGAATTTATCTTAATGCCTAATCATTAAAAAAATTTATTTCTTGTTTCAAAGAGCATTGTTGAGAGTACACGATATGAAGCTCTGTGCTAATGGAGTGCCAGAATGGATGCTCTCTTGTCTCTATTCTGGAGAAGTGCCTGCTCTTGTGGGAGAAGCTGGCATGTAATGTGTTATTACAATATAATAAGGTAAATGGTATTATAATAACATATACCAACTTCTATGTATGTAACCCAGTAGATAATTGGCCTTGACTTGTGAGAAAAGATACACAGAGAATTTGGTTTTGTTTTTTATTTAATCTTTATTGTATTTTTCCATTACCATTTAGTCCCCTTACACTCCCTTCTGCAGCATCCACTCCCTAACCCGCCCCCCAACAAGCTGTCTTAGGTCTTGAAAATTGGCGAATAAATTTCCAAACATAAGGATAGAAAGGAAGAAGCCAGGAAGAGGACATTCCTGGCACAAGATGTAGCACAGAGACAAAAACAAGGAGATGTGAATGAGCCTGGATCATCTAAAGACTGGCAAGTACCATGTGGGGAAGCACACAGGATATGAAAGGGAGCTGGAGAAGCAGGTTTGGATACTGTCATGGAGGATCTTGGGTGTAAAATTCATCCTGTTGTCTTCTTTATTTTTGTCAATATAGTAAATACAGTTATCTCTCCTTTATCCTGAGTTTAGAGAACAATGTCATAAAATTAATGCATACTTGTTTAATTTATAAGAATCTAGAACTGCTTTATGCAAACAGAAGAATGGACATTGAATACAAAGGGATGAGAAATTCATTTAATATTTGACAGTTTTTGATTGCGCTTCTCAAACTGATTAGTTTTGGCACAATTACATTTGAGAATTTTAATAATCAATTAAGGACAACAAATCACATATTGAAAGCCACTGAGACTTTACCAATCTTTTTTAAAATCTAATTTTTACCTGTATAATTAAGCCATTACTCACTGCATTTTGAAAAACTCATCTATGGCAAAAATGATTTGTCTGGTGCCATTGTGCAATGTTTTAAAAAATTTCCGAGTTGACCTCACTGCCTCAAAAAGAAATACTTGCTTCTTCTCAGCATCAAGGCAAATGTAAACCATTCTCATATATCATTTGTGGTGTTCTATAACACATTGCAGCAATCTGTTGTAGTTGAGAGGCACCCATGAAACTCCAAGCATTATCATCGCATTTACAAAACCTGTTAGGTACCAAGCAGCCAGAATATTTCCTTGGCAACACTTTGGCATACTTTGTCTCATTTGATCCACACTAGTCATAGTTGATTTGACCAAGCAGATTCGAGTTGCACCTAGAATAATACATTTTTAATAGGCTCTGGTATGATACACCATACTGGCCCACAAACCATACTTTAAGATTTAAAGGGTATAAAATTCAGCCAGTTCTGAGGTTTATTTTTTTTAAACTTTATTATTATTGTTGACACTATTACAAATGCCCCAGTCCACACCCCTTTGCCCACCTCTACCCAACTCCTGTCCCTCCTTCCCCTGACCATCACCACACTGTTGTTTTTGTCTTTGGGTTATGCTCATATGATTTTTGGCTAATCCCTTCACCTTCTTTCATCTAGCCCTCCCTCCCCGACCCCTCTGATGGCAGTCAGCCTGTCCCATGTATCTACGCCTCTGTCTCTATTTTGTTTCTCAGTTTATTTTGTTCATTAAATTCCACATATAAGTGAGATTATATGGTATTTGTCTTTCTATGACAGACTTATTTCACTTAATAGTCTCCAGATCCATGCATGCTGTCACAAAAGGTAAGAGTTCTTTCTTTTTTATGGCCATGAATTATTCCATTGTGTAAATATATAATGGGAAGGGAAATGTGGACAGTGTTAAGTTACACGGCAATTCATACCCACCCTTTTGAGAGTGATTTATATAAATAAAGAATATCACAGACAGTAGTATGTAAATGTAATTCTTATAAACAATGTGTAGAGAGAATAAGTTTGAGAGTCTCTAGCATAGAGTATAAACCTAAGTTATTGTGTTAGTTTCACAATGCACTAGAGTTAGGCATCATGGAGCCCAAATAAATAAAAACAACTTCAGGGTTACTTAATTTAGAAAAATCACCTGGTGTGGCTCAGTGGATTGAGTGCTGGTCTGCTAACCAAAGGGTCACTGGTTCGATTCCTAGTGAGGGCACATGCCTGGGTTGCAGGCCAGGTCCCCAGTAGGAGGCACGTGAGAGGCAACCACACATTGACCTTTCTCTCAGTCTCTTTCTCCCTCCCTTCCCCTCTCTCTAAAAGTAAGTAAATAAAATATTTGGAAAAAGAAAAAAGAAAAATCATGTATGACAACTTTTTTTAAAAAATTAACATTTTTTAAAATCTAAGAGTATTTAGTATTTTGGGGAACTTTCATCTTCTGTTTTTCATCAGCTTTTCTTCTGTAGTGTCAGTTTAATTAACTATGAAAACCCTGAAAAAGTTGGGACATTTAAGGACCAAGATGGCTATCTATCTATATTGTTCCTAGAAAGGGAGGTCAAATTGAAAAGAAGCAGAACACATGTTGAAGAACATGCAACAATTGTCAGACATTTTGTTCTCAAAATTTTAATTTTACCAATTAATACATTAATTCAACTTTGAATGTTACAATATTACATTTTTGTTCTACATTTAAAAAATGAGAGTGAAAATGTCTAAGAATAGATAAGTGATACAGTGATTAGCATCATGTGAAACCAATTTTAATGCAGACCCAAATAGATATTTTGGATTTCTTAGTAATAAGGTGTCTTATGTTACACCAGAATAATTAGTAAAAATACTGTGCAGCTCAGATGTTTAAAGTATCATCCTCATACCCCATACGTGTATATTCTTTGGAAAATTTAGTTCCATATAAATTCATAAAGTCAAGATTTTTAAAAAAACTGCTTATTGGTTTCTCAATCATTTGTAAATCTATTTCAGTCTTCTTTTCCCCTCCATGAACACAATGCCTGAAATGCAAATAGTGTGTGAGGTGCACATTAATGTGTGGACCCTTTTTCCTCTAATGGCAGAAAAAGGAGGCTCATTGAATCTCTTCTTTTCACCCAAAAGAAGAAAAACCCAGTTCCATTGTGCTGTACCTCCTTAGTAGGTGCTGTTGTTTGGAAAGATCATCAGAACTTTTATAACTATAGAAACATACTGATTCATCATTTAACTAATTTTTTTATTTTAGTTTATTATAAGCTTAGAAGTAAAATCGTTTAGTTTAGAAGTTGGAAAAGCTTCATAGGTGAGTTAGCAATACATGTGCATAAATTCCTGGAAAGTTCTAGCTTGTCTTGAGATGGCATTTAAAGTGTTGACAAAGTACAATTAATCTTTTCCCAACATATGCCATATGGTCTAATTAGTTTCATTTTAAAGTTTGTATTGCAGTCTAGCAATGGTTTCGTACATCTGTAGATGTTTTTTACTAAGACCCTTCCTTAGTTCAAATATTGAACATGTTAATTAAAACAACCACATATATATCCACCTGTATCCATGATATATGACATTTGTAGCATTAAAATCAATAGTTAATGATATGCCTGGATTTTTGCACTTAACGGAATCCAACGATGGGCTCTGTTTGAAGTGTGAATGTCATAATTATTTAAAACTCTGTACATTTGGCATTTACTATATGAACACATGGCCTTCACAGTGCGAGTGTTTTCTATGAGTGGTGTGTGAGTGTACTCCTTGATAAAGCTTTGGTGGCACTTGAGCACCTAATAGAGGTTTGGGGTACAGAGACTGTGAAGTGGTTTAATGAATCAGGAGATTTTTAAAAGTAGCATTGATGCCAGGCTTTATAACTGTGAAGTGATTTGCATTCTTATTTTCAGATAAGAGAACTTGAACCCTAGAGTAGTCAAATAAATCATGAATGGCTACTTCAGAGAGTGAATAGAGTTAAGTATATTTCCCAGCACACCATTTACATGGAGATGTTTTTAAAATAAGGGAATTTGATAGGGTAGTAAACACCAAAATGTTCCTGTATTCAGTGAAGCTTTATCAAAAAGACATCATCTAAATAATAATAAATTCTTTCTTGGTGGTAGGTACTAAGTGACATTTGTTCTGGGCTGGTGAGATCCATTTCATATTTTTTAACTTTATTTTTATTGTTGACACTACTACAGGTGTCCCCATCCTCCGCCTCACTGGCCAACTTCTACCCACCCAGTCCCCCCTCTTCCTCTGGCCGTCAGCATACCACACTGTTGTCTGTCTCTATGGGCTATACCTATATGTTTTTTGGCTATTCACTTCAGATTCATTTCTTATCTGTTGAATTGGTTAATAGAGAACATTTCTCTTTTGCTAATTATGTGTTTGTCTCATCCAGCTCTACAGTGAGTTGCTTGAGGAAAGAGACAATGGCTTATTAATATTTGTAGTCACATAAAATGCCTCCACATAGTAAGTAATTAATAATTATTTGTTAAATGTATATCTTGATGCAATTTGAACATTCTGAAAGGAATTCCTCTATGATGAAAAATAATGAATGGATAATTAGAATCACATAGAGGATTTCTTAAGTAGTCACTAGATAGTATTAATGGCTCCTAGATAATGACCCCAGAACTCTGAGCACAATTTATGTTCCCTATGGAGAGCCTTTTTCTTGTGCCCTTTGATAATGCGGATCATTTATAGGGGTGGGAGAATAAGCCGAATCCTTTTACAAAGACAAAGTAAGTTGTTAGTTGACCCCCAAGTCAAGAAACCACAAATGCTAACATGCATTTTTTCTTCCCATAACTTAGCTCTGTGGATATATACCTGGTGTATAAATGCAGTTAAGTGCAGGTGAGCACTTGTATAGGGTTTTTTTCTTTTTTTCTTGTTAGCAAGCCATTGTCAACTACGTGTAACTGTCAAGTTATTTCCTCTTGGTGAGAAATAGAAGGGAATACTGACGAGAATTTCAGAGAGAGTAATAACTCGATTAAATCCTCATTTATATGTTCTTAATAACATGTATTAAGGACCAACATTATCGGTTCAGTTAAATCAATGCATAACCTTACATTGCTGTAATTTTGTTTAGATAACATGTTTGGTATTGCTTTCCTAACATTTTCCTTCTAAGGGAAAGTATAGGGTGTGTGTGTGTGTGTGTGAGTGTGTGTGTGTGTAACATACTTGGGTTTGCCCTTAAATGAGAAGTCTACTCTGAATTTTGAAAGTTCAGAATTTTGTGATGAAGGTTTTCCAGGAAAGTCTATGTTTGGGGATTCCTGTTTAAACAGCATGCACCTGTAAAGGATTGAAATCTCTTAGACAACTAATGTATAATTTATAATTAGAGTCTGAGCAATTTCACTAAGAGGAATTCAGTGTTTACTAAGTGTCAGGTAATGTGCTTGGATGTGAACACCAGGATAATCCCTCCCACTCTTAAAGAGAAGTCTTAATTCCTTGAGCAATATTTTCTTTTCAAGTACTGGTAAATAATAATAGTATAATTTTTATGCTGAGTTTGAAACCTGAGATTCAAGGAATATGAGGATATTCTAAATATTTATAATATCTGTACCCTAATGGATACTTTGAATCTATTTCAGAATAAATCTTTATATAAAGAGATATCCAAAACTGCTAGATATGACTTTCTCTTAAAACACGTAGAATAAAAAAGGACAGTAATCCCCCCAACTTATTTAAGTTATGCCCAAATAAATGTGTGGTTGCAACTCTGGTTACATAATCGCTGTTCTTTTTTCCTATTTTATTTTACAATACTTTTTGAATATGCAAGTTAATATTTTATTGCTTAAAGGTAAATTGTAGCTTCTAATGTCACCTAGTTTCTAAAGTTAAAAACAAATGATATCTCTCTAAGGAAACTGGACTCCACCATAGGAATGGAGAAAACTGTGTGGTATGTGCAATTTACCTCAATAATTGCTTGTGTTTAGTACTATAATTAATTTTACATTTAAACTTTAAAAATTTTGTTCTTTTACTGGTGTACTAATTAAATTATTGGTAGTGATCTGTATGAAAGCTCTTCACATGGTCATCCAACCAATTTTAGATTTACTATCTAAAGAAAGCTCCTAAAATATGCTTGTTTCCGAGATATATTGGCTTTCCTATTTTTCTTTTGAGTGTGTGTATATATATGCCAAATTTTGATAAAACTTAAAAGCCTTAAAATTTTTATTATTATCATAGCCTCAGTTATTTGACTATTAACTCTTTATGTTAAGGATATCATTATTTATGCCACAAGATTAATATTCATCCTAGAGTTAAATAGCAAGAAAAGAAAGTTTAATAATTTATAGTTAAATGCATTATGATTATTAATATAATGGGATATTACATATATCCCATTATAGAAGATATTTGTGACAGAATGTTGAGAAAATCTGTATGCACAAAAATACATGTCTATACACACATACATCTATATCTCGTTTGCAATGTGTGGGTATAAAACATTGGAAAAATATTCCAATATATAAAACAGCTGTTGTCTATAGATGGTGAGATAATAGGGCTATCATTTTGTGTATGGCACATAACTGCTGCCGCCAAGATCTTAAATATTTAGTGAATTCACATTCAGAAAGAAGAATTATCTTTATATTGTCTCACTGTCCCCATCTGCTCCACTTTTTCTATAGAGAAAAGCAAATAGACAGATGTATGAGCAGGAAACCTCTCTAGAAACATTAAATATTTAACAAAGTTGAATGCTATGTAATTTATATAGAGATTTGCAGTTTACATGGCTTTAACCAATCTTTATTTCTCAGCCACAGTTTTTTTTTTGTTTTTTTTTTTACCTTGTATGGTTAGGCCTTTAGATATACCCATGCAAATAAATTTACTTTATATTAAACTTTGTTCTCAAATGACATACTAAAATAATTTCAATTACCCTGGATACCACCAAATTCTAATTACTATGTATACTATGACAAGGCATATTTTCAAAACCATAAGATGCATTTTTATTAAACAGATATACCAACATTTTTAATTGCATGAAATCATAAAATTACAATAAACATTACTTTAAAATTTACATATCATGATTTCTTTGTTCTCCATTCCTTCCTCTTTCAATATGTATTATATATATATATTCACATAAATGATAACCTAGTCTACAGATTTTACACAGATAACTATATTACAAGGCTAAGCATCCATGTGTAAAAAATTGTAAGGAATACAAATTAGATGATGAGGTTAAAAAAGGAACAAAAATGTGCAGATTTTCACAATCACTTTTTCTTAAAAAAATTTTGTATTAAGATCTGGATAATCTAATGAAAAACAATGTATGCTTTCATTATATGATTACTTTTTCCAGAATTAAACACTATCTCAATTTTTTCCCATGAAGTTATTAACCTTAGACAAACAGACATATATATTCCTCCAGCAAAATAGGTTTATTTGGAAACCATGAAGAACTGCCATTCAAGTCCTGTGGGCTACTGGCAAATGCATGGAAGCCCAGAGGGACAAAAGAGAACACTCTTTTATGGGGCGACATGCGCGTCCGAGGTCTCCCTGCCAGCTTCACAAATCCATTTTAAGTGACATTTCTGTTTACTGGTTTTCACAAAACAGACATTAGTAGTGGAAATTTATACACACTGAGGTTACTAAATAATGTTGGGTAACATTTTTATGTTAACTATACACTCAGAAACAGATTTCATGTAGCCATTTTTATAACTATTACCAATGAAAACACATTGCTACTTAAACACATTTTCTAGGAAAAGGAAACACAGCATCAAGATTGAAGGCTGTGGGGTCTAGTTCAACTTGCCCAATAAAAATGAGACTGTACCTGGAAAGCAAATCTGTAATCAATGAAGAGGCTATGGAATGCTACTGTTATTGATTCTTTAATTTTGATTAACTCAGGAAATATGACCTACTGTTTAAAAGAATGAAAGAATTGGATTTGAGTTTATGTTGTGTTATTGTGCTACTTATATTTTACCTTGGTTACTTTAAACTCCTACAAATTCAATGTCTGTACCTTTAAAAATTCTGAATTACATACATACATACATACTAGTTCATACTTCATAACTTTAGGATTGGAAAGAAATTGTGAATTTGTCTGTCATTTTGCATGTGTGGTTCCAGAGCTAGGTCTTTATTAAAAATATATAGTTCTAGTATCCTCTTGTCAATTAAAAGTTATTCACATAACCCAAGAATGTTTTAATACCTCAAATAGTACCTTTCACATTGTTATGCATGTGACTATAATTTTTTAATTTTTAAAAATAAAAAATCATAAGTTAAATATAGTCACTCTATTAACTTAAAATTATTGGTTTTTAACTACTGACCTCAGTTATTTTGGAATTGTATTATCCATAGATCCTTAAATGCATGATATTATTCTTTTGTTTTAAAAGTATATATATTGCACAAGACTGGTATTATCTGTAGGAGCTTTATCCTCGATCACTAGTTTTACTTAACCCATCTCCTAAGATATTGCAAAATTCTTTTTAATCTAATAAATGAGTATTCTTCATTATAATATCCCAAGTCAACACTAAACATATCCATGCGGTGCAGCTTAATTACTTACATATGCTATCCAAGAAAAAATTGATAGTCAAGGAGTATCAAAACATAGCCTTTGGATGGTTTGGGGGTTGAGAGTGGAAAGGGATAAAATGTAATCATCAAAGAAGTGAAGAGAAAGGAGTTACAAGATAAATATTATCTTGGCTACAATGACATGTTAGTAAAAGTCAGTGTTGTTCAAAAGATTTAAAAGTGTACTAGAATACCAGAGAAGAGTACTCAGTTAATTCTCTGGTTTTTCTGGTCTTTAAACACAGGCTTGATAAACACTTTTTGGGGATAGTAAATGGGAAATTTAAGTGTGATTAAATGGCAGAACAAGGTGATCTTAAAAGCTTCTACATTCCTATGTGCAATCCTGCACCGGATTGCATGTAACTCTACCCTCCAACTGTCATAATGAATTATCTCCAAAGCAGGAAAACATATCTCTCAATGACACTCTTGTCCTTGCTTCAGCCCATTTTTTATGTTGCTCTCCATGTTGCTGCCAAAATAATTTTTCCAAAACATTAATTTCATTATGTCAGGACTCTTCCCCTATCCTCCAAATGCTCACATTCTACCCTGTTTTCCTACTTATAGCACAAATGCACATTTATAAAGATGCTTGACAAAGATTTACCATTAAGAATTCACCTTAATGATTCACCATTTTCCCAATATACCATATGCCCTTATTCCATCCATGCTGGGCTATATGCTATTTGCCAAACTTGTCATATTCTCCAAATATCAGTGCCTTTGCTAGAATGTTTTATTCTTGCACATTAGGCAAATTTCAAAAGATTTCTTAGTGCATTTCTAGAATATCACCTCTCTGGGAACCTCCCATGACCACAGGCAGAGTTAGACCCTTCCTTGATGAGTTCATGAATGCTCAGTACATGCCTTCTTTATAGCAGTCACTGTACTGTAATAATTGTGTCTGTGTTTATTACCCTACTTAAATATGAACTTTTGGAGAGTATGGACTTAAAAGTTATTTAATGCATTTCTTCAGCAGAATGTACAGTATGTACAGTAAGTTCTCAATTAATATTTGGTAAAAGACCAAGTTAACTTATCACCTAAATACTCAGTAATGTTCCTGTGTTTTTCTACTATTTCAGATTTCATATAGGCAATGTTATATGTAAAATGACTGTGAGACTGTAATGTATAGGTCCAAAAAAATTTGGACCTGGGAATGCCACACAATTAGAGTAGGTATGTAAGGTAAAGTTGACTTTCTTTTAAAGTTAGATCATAAGTATCATTGGGGACAAAACGAGTGACTACTCAAGTAACAGAAGGTTGAGAAACAAGATACTTGTGATTGTTTATTAGATTGTTTATTGAAATGTTAAAGGAACTTATTTAAGGAAAAAAAGATAGTGAATAGGAAAACCTAGATAAACAAGGAGAGAGAAATGAATTAGTTTCTTCTAAAAAATAACCATCAAAGAGATGCAAATTAAAACCACGATGAGATACCACTTCACATAAGTCACAATGGCCATCATTAACAAATCAACAAACAAGTGCTGGTGAGGATATGGAGAAAATGGAACCCTAGTGTACTATTGGTGGGAAGGCGGACAGGTACAGTCACCATGGAAAACAGTATGGAATTTCCTCAAAAAACTAAAAATGGCACTGCCTGTTGACCCAGCAATTTCACTGCTGGGATTATACCCTAAGAATCCTGAAACACCAATTCAAAAGAACCTATGCACCCCAATGCTCATAGCAGTGTTATTTATAATAGCCAAGGGCTGGAAACAGCTTAAGTGCCCACCATAAATGAGTGGATCAAAAAACTGTGGTACATTTACACAGGAATACTATGCAGCAGAAAGAAAGAAGGAACTCTCTTCCCAACAACATGGGTGAAACTGGAGAGTATTATGCTAAGTGAAATACGCCAAGCAGTGAAAGACAAATACCTTGTGATTTCACCTATAACAGGAATCTAGTGAACAAAACAAACAAGCAAAATAGAACCAGACACATGGAAATAAATAACAAACTGGCAATGACCAGAGGGGATGGGGGAGGGGGATAATGGGGAAAGAAGGGGAAGGGTCAAGTCAAGGAAAAGGTATAAAGGACCCATGAACTAAGACAATGAGGGGAAGGACTGGATGTGGGAGGTGGGGGGTAGGTAGGGCAGGGGAGAGTAATGAGGGGAAAATGGGGACAACTGTAACTGAACAACAATATAAAGGTTTGAAAGAAAAAAAATTTAAAAAATAAATATAGCAAATTTGAAGATAAATGAGATGGCTGTTAAATGAGGCCATTTTTATAAGCTCATCTTCTAAAAGGTCATATTTCTATCTATCTAATTATCTATTCATCCATTCATTGATCATTAATTTTCTATCTCTATCTGATTATGATTTTTAAGTTGCAAAGTAACAAATTTGATAAAAATTTCAAACAATTCTAAGTAATATACAATATAACATTAAATCTTAATCTTATTCCATTATTACACTACTTCAATACCCATTCCTAAAATAACATAGCAGTATATATATATATATGAATAGTGTAAATATTCATATATAAATATATGAATATATTTATGAATAGTTTGAGAAATTTTCTAGACTCATATAAACAGAACTTTTATGTGCATAAATGCATAGTATGTATATTGCTTGTGGTTTTAGCTTCAGAATGTATCTGGAGATTATTTCATACCAGTATATTCTGATAGTGGTTTTTTGTTTGTTATTTATCAGATTAGTAGTAGTATTCTCTTATAGGGTTGGGACTAATATATTTACTAAGCCTTTTACTAATGAAAATTAATGTTGTTTCTTATTGTATGAAGTTACAAAAAATGCTGCAAGAATCCTCCTTCTAAATGTGTCTGCATATTTGTGTGAAGTATTTGTAGGTTCTATTTCTGGAGATGGAATTTCTTAGATTTGTAGTTATTACAACTTCCCGTTAAACATCTTCCGACGTTTTCATTTGTAATAATATATCGTTTCTTATTCTTTTGTTCTTTTTTCTATATTGTATGGTTCATATATATAGATGATCTATAAACATTTATATAGAAATTCTGTAATTAGCTATATTACCAAACACATTTTTTATAACCTGTAGGTTTTATGTTGGGCTTTAAATGTGTACAGGTTTTAAATACTAATTTATCTTTGCAATTACTTATTTTCTTTTACTTTTATTGTTCCTGATTTTCATGGAACTGTTTTATCATTAAATGTGATATGGTGCTTCGACTTAAAAATTATGTTAAAGATATAAAATTACATGAAACTGTAGATTATTTATTTGATCAAATTCTATGAAAATATATTTGAGCAGATGTTCTGATTAATATTAGATCAAAGTAAGTACTGTTTTTAGAGTTGTGGAGAATATTTTCTATTGACTTATTTATATGGTGAATTGCATTAATAAAGTTCTTAATATTAAACCAAAACAGTAGAATCTCACTTGGTTTTGGTGTATTAGCCTTAAACATGTTGCAAAATGATAATTGTCTAATATATTATTTGGACTTGTGGATTGCTATTCATAAAGGAAAAATTTCAGAATTTTTTGTGTGTACACTTGTGCATACATGATACTATCTTGTATACTATACCTGTAAAATAATAGAAACTTGCCTTTTTAAAACTATGGTTTGAAACATTGTCAGTAATATTAGAATTTCTGTTCTTCAAGCTTTAATATAATTCACCTGAGAAGTTCTGTGAAGTGTCTTATTTTTGGAGTAAGAGTGATTCTTTAAAAATATTTTCAATTCTTTACCTAGTACTTAGTATATGTTGATATTTCTCAGGTCAGCTCTAGGTATTTGTAATTTAATAGGAAGGCTCTGGATTGTTTCTGATTTTAAATAGAAGTAGCATCACTGTATAATATTTACTGTATATTTTTTGTATATAGTTTAAATAAAATTATTTTCAAGATAAGAAATTTCCCACCTAATTGTAGTTTGATAAAAATACTTTTTTAACATGCTGACTTGTATAGAATTTTACTGAATGTTTTCTTCAGCATGCATTGATATAATTATGTGTTCTTTTTAAATTTGTTGTGATGGCGAATTAAATTCAGCGATTGTGTAATGCTTATCCAACCAACCTGCATTCTCATAATAACTCAACTAGGTAATGGTAGATTATTTTTTGGCACACAGTGTTGGGTTTTACTTACTCATCTTGCACTTAGAATTTTCACATTAGTATCATGAGCATTTAAGTTAATAGCATAAGCTTTTTCATCATATTTTCTTGTTAACTTTTAACATTCTGTGGCATCTGGTTAAATTCTTCAGCTCATTGTATCTTCTTAATAACTTTTTGAGGTCAGGAATCTGAGTTATATCTCCTATTTTATTTCTAACTGTACTGTTTATTTGTGCCTACTCTCACCTCTCCTCACTCCTCTCCCCCTCTCTCCTGCACCCTGCCCCTTTTTGGTCAGTTTTCAAGGAAACAATTTTGGTTTTGTTAATAGCAACCATATATTTGATCTCTGTATTATTTCTTCTACTCTTACCTTGACTGTTCTTCTTTAATTTCTTTAGGATTGATTTAGTGGACTTTTATCAATCACTTAGGAAATATATTCTGTGAAGATTATTATTTTTCTTTTCTATATGAGCATTTAAGTCAGGGGCCAACAAATATTTTCTTGTAAATAAGCAGAGAATGAGTATTTTAAGTCATGTGAGCCACATATAAGCTTCGTTCAATATCTTTGTATTTTGTCACAGCCCTTTAAAACTCTACAGAAAAATTCTTATGATAATTGTATAAAAATAGCAGCAGGCTGGATTTGCCCATAAGCCATAGTTTATTGAAGCCTTATTTTTTACAAGTTTATTCTAAGTACTAACCATATTTTTCAGTTAACAAGTTTTGAAATATATTTCGTTAATTTTACTTTGTAAATATTTTTCAAATTCCAAGAGCATTGCTTCTTTGACTCATGAGTATTTGAAATGTTTTGCAAGTTCTTAACATATTTTTTCTAGTTATTCTTTTATTTTTGCTTTCTAACCTATTCATTATCTGTGTAATTCCAAACCCTTGAAATTTGTTGAGGCATACTTAACAGCAGGTGAATGGTCAATGCGTGTTTGGAAAGAGCACACATTCTATGGTTGTCTTCAGTATTTTATAAAGCATTTAGATCAAGATTTTAAACTTTCTCAATCAAAATTTTTATATTTAGGACTTTCCTAAAACCTGTGAAACAAGCAGCATGGGGGCTCCATACCCCTTGCTAAGAGGCCCCAGCCCTGGCACTAGCAGCAGCCGGCCTCGTTTCAAGCTTGGCCTCTGCTGGGCACATCCAAGCTCAGCACAAGTAGCAGCCATTTGCAGACCACTCTGTAGCTCAGGTAGGGTGGCTGCAGAGATGATGCAGGTGGTGGCTGACCTCGCACCCCCAGTGAGGCCCTAGAGACGGTGCACCCGGTGGACAGCTTCAGACCACACTGGATTACAACCTGAACACCTCCAGAGTGATGCACTCAAGGGGCAGGCGCGGTGAGCACCCCAGTCCCACTGAAGCAAGTCCTGCTCCACAGGATCAACCCGCGAAGAGCAGCTCCACCTCTGTGGTAGCAGCTGGTCCTTGTGGTATATTGGGTTGGGGATCAATCCCTGCCAGTGATGCCAAAAGCAATCAAGGCCCAGTTATAATAAAACAGCACACACAGAAGTGCACCTGGAATGCCCAGCTTTAGTAACTGAGGAGGCTGTGCCACTGGGTCCTACAGGACACCTACTACAAGGCCACTCTACCAACCCTGGGAGACACAGCAGCTCTACCTGATACACAGGGACAAACATAGGGAGGCTGCCAAATGAGGGCAGAAAAAAACAGGTGCGAAATGAAAGAACAGGAAAAATCTCCAGAAAAAGAACTAAATGGACTTCCGGTCTAGATGGAGGCATAGGTAAACACGCTTCGCCTCCTCGCACAACCACAGAAAGAATTACAAGTAGACCTCAAAACAATACCCAGAACCATCAGAAACTCGAGCTGTATGGAATTCTGACAACTACAGATTTAAAGAAGCCTCATTCGTCCAGATGGGTAGGAGGGGCAGAGACGTGGATATGAGCAGAGAGGTGAAGAGACACAGTGTGGTATAGAGAGGTGGCGGCGGGGGAGCAGGTGGTCCCACATTCACATGTGGTGGAAAAAAATCGGGATCACTTGTGAGTGAGCAATCCCAGCACCAGGCCAGATCGCACAGCCCAGGGTCCCAGTGCCAGGAAGACAAATCCCCATAACTCCTGGCTGTAAAAGCCAGTGGGGCTTGGGGAAGCAGAAGAAACTACTGGATTTTCAGGAGATTACACTTAGAGACCCCTCACAGACTTAAAACTTATGCAGAACCACCCCCTCTGATATTCAGCACCAGGGCAACAGCTGGAAGGGCCCCAGTCACACTGGGAGAATGCTGAGCAAACCTCCAGAAGCCAGTCATTGGCATTATCCCCTCTCTGAGCCCACACAGAGCTACAGTGTGGTGCAGTGGGTTGTCCCGCCTGGTGATTACCTAAGACTCCGCCCGAAATAATTTACAATAGGCCATGCTTCTAAGACAGGGAATCAAAGAAGCTCTACCTAATACACAGAAATAAACATAGGGAACCTGCCAAATTTAGGAGAAAAAGAAATATCGCCCAAATGAAAAAGAACAGAACAAAACCCCAGAAAAACAACTAAATGAAATGGAGATAACCACCCTATCAAATGCAGAGTTCTAAACACTCGTGATCAGGATGCTCAAAGAACTCATTGAGTATAGCAACAAAATTAAAAAGACCCAGGAAAAAATGAAAGTTACACAAAGTGAAAAAAAGAAAAGTTTACAGGAAACCAACTGTGGAGAGGATGAAGTCAAGATTCAAATCCACTATTTGGGACATAAGGAAGAAAGAATCATTCAACAAGAACATCAAGAAGAAAGAAGAATTTAAAAACATGAGAATACTATAAGGTGCATCATAAGACTGTTAGCTGATTTCTCAAAAGAAACTTTGCAAGCTAGAAGGGACTGGCAAGAAATATTCAAAGTGATGAAAAGTAAGTTCCTAAAATCTAGATTATTACTAGATAGATATCCAACAAAGCTATCATTTAGATTCGAAGGGCAGATAAAGTGCTTCTAGGCAAAATAAAGCTGAAGGAGTTTATCATCACCAAGCCATTATTACATGAAATGTTAAAGGGACCTATTTAAGAAAAAAAAGATCAAAGCTATGAACATTAAAAGGGCAACAAATTCACAACTATCAACTGAATCTAAAAAAGCAAAACAACAACAACAACAACAAAAACTAAGCAAACAACCAGAACAGGAACAGAATCACAGATATGGAGATCATTTGGAGGGTTTTCATCTGGGAGGGGGAAGGAGGAGATTGGGAGTAGAGGTGCTGGGATTAAGAAGTGTAATTGGTAGGTACAAAATAGACATGGGGACTTTAAGAATAGTACAGAGAATAGAGAAGTATGCATATATATATTGGATAAACTGGATATGGGTACCCATGGACATGAACTAAGGAGTAGATTGTGGGGGGAATGGAGGTACTGGGTGAAGGGTGGCAAAGGGGGATAAATTGGGACAACTATAATAGCATAATCAATAAAATATATTGAAAAAAAAGTAAAAGAACTAAATGAAATGGAGGCAAGGAAACTATCAGATCAGAGCTCAAAACAATGGTTATAAGGATGTTCGAGGAAATTAGTGAGAACATCAGCAGCATAAAAAAGGATAGAAACCACAAAAAAGAATCAGTCAGAAATGAAGGATACACTAACTAAAATGAAGAATAATTTACAGGGAATCAACAGTAGAATAGGTAAAATAAGAATCAAATTAACGATTAGGAATATAGGAAGAAAAGAAAAAATATCAAATCAGAAAACAAAAAGAAAAAAAATCCAAAATTTTAGGATAGTGTAAGGAGCCTCTGAGACAACTTCAAGCATACCAGCATTCACATCATGGCGTACTGAAAGGAAAAGACAGAGAGGAAGGAACTGAACATCTATTTGAAAAAATAATGACAGTTAACTTCCCTAACTTGGTGAAGAAAATAGATATACAAGTCCTGGAAGCATAAAGGGTCCCAAACAAGATAAACAGAAAGAGGCCCATACTACGATATATCTTCAGTAAAATGCAACAGGTTAAAGACAAAGACAGAATCCTAAAACAACAAGAGTAAAACAGTTAGTTACCTTCAAGGGAGCTCGCATAAGATTGTCAGTTGCTATCTCAACAGGGACTTTGGCGGACTAGAAGGGAATAGCAAGAAATATTGAAAGTAATGAGAAGTGGGACCTACAACTGATATAAGCTATCAGCAAAGCTATCATTTAGAATAGAAGGACATATAAACAGCTTCCCAAGCAAGACAAAGTTAAAGGAGTTCATCGCCACCAAACCAGTTTTATAGAAAATGTTAAAGGGTCTTCTTTAGGAAGAAGAAGAAAAGAAAGATTAAAAAAATATTAATACTAAAATGACAATAAATGCATATCTATCAACTATTGAATCTAAAAAACAAAATTTAAAGAATTTTTAAACTTAAATCTTCAAATAATCTTAAAATCTTGCACTGATATTATTACCTGTTTCTTCTCATAACTTCTATAAATTTTGAAGCTATGCTACAGTTGTATGTATATTAAATGCATTTTATTACATGATAAATTAAAATTTTATTATTATAAAGTATTCCTATTTATCTCTGGGTTTTTTGTGGGTTTTTTTTTGCTTTAAAAGATTTTTGCTTAGTATTATTATTACTACAGGAGCTTTTGCCTTATTTAACATTACCTTATATTATTTTATTCCTTTTATTTTTTAACCTTACTATATCCTTATGTTTGACATTTTCTCTTGAAAATAATTTATATCCAGGATTTATTCTTTTATCCAATCTCATAATTGGATTTAGTTCATTTACATTTTTTTCATCACTGTTATGTATCATTTTTAGCATCTTATTTTGTACATTTCATTTGTACTGTTTCTTTAAGTTATTTCTGGGTATAGTTTCTCTGTACTTTATCCTTTTTGGGATTAATTATACTTAAATATGTAGCCTGATATCCTTTATCGATCTACAAATTTTTCAGGCATTTCTCTTCAAAGATAACTCTTTGTAGCTTATAAGTAAGAATATAAATAAAATCAAACTGAACATGAGTTAATCATTAAACTGGATATGGGTACTAGGTAAATAATGATTTATAAACTATTATTTTTGTATATATTTTATAAATTTCATAATTATAGTTTTGAAAATGTATACACAACCTGCTAGCTAAATATCACTTCTTATGCATACCTACAGAAAAGTTTGAAAGTTATTTTCCCTCAGCTATTCTGTAGTAGTGGCATAGCCATTTTGACTGGTTAATACATTCATACAACACACACACACACATAATAACTCTTCATATATAATATTTATATATTTAACAATATATAACTATATACATTTATTAAATATAACTTTTTACCTAAGTAAAATCTAAACTCAGGATAGTACAAAAGTCTTATAGATCTCCATGAATTTTACAAAGAACACACCCATGTAACCCAAATAGTATATGAAAAATTGCAGACTGAGAGCTGGATGAGAGGGAAATGTAGAACCAGAAAGAGACCTTAAGCAATGCCATCTTTTTGCTCAACTGCATTTTTTTTTCCCTTTTGTTTACACCTACAGCAGCAGGTCACATAGGCAAAGTTTTACAAAATGCTATTATAAAGTCAAAATAAAATCCTGTGTTGCCCTGACCAGTGTAGCTCAGTTGGTTGGAGCATTGCCCCATAGATCAAAAGATCAGATTTAATTCTGGTCAGGGTATGTATCCAAGTTGTGGTTCAATCCCTGATCAGGGCAGGTATGGGGAGGCAACCAATTAATGTTTCTCTCTGAGATCTGTGTATGTATGTCTCTCTGTCTCTTTGTCTCTTTCCCCCTCCGTCCCTCCATCCCTCTGTCCCTCCCTTCCTCTTTCTTAAAAAAAAAAAAGAAATGGAAAATAAAATGTCCTTGGGTGAGGATCAACAAACAAACAAACAAACCAAATTTTAGTTATTAGTATTCAAGATAAGCTGATATTAAAAAGACCAAAGAGCAATAGATACTGCATATTAAAATTTAATTTCTCTTTCAATTAAAAGCTCATTCCTGAAATGAAAATTGTTTGATTATTTCAGTGATCCAAGATCCTTGTACCTTATTAATCTGAGATCAAAACACATTACTTCCATTTCAATCGAAGAGAGTCCAAAGTTCCATTTGTTAAGTCTGTATTTCAACCATAATAGAGAACAGAAGAGACACTGAATGTATCCCCCTGCCCTTTAATGACATGGCGCAGAAGTTAAACTCATCACTTCCCATTAGCCTGGAAATAGTCACATGGCTCAATATTGCTGAAATTGAGGCTAAGAAATGTAGTCTTTAGTTGTATGGCCATGTATGTGATAAAATTCAGTGTTTTTATTAGTTAAAAAGAATTAAAAAAGACATAGGGAAATCAGTTTCAATTCACCAAATAAAACTAAATATGGATTATTAGGTAAATTGATCCACTTCTGAGGAGCTATAAGGATATTTAGAAATTATATGCACATAAAGGCATTAGTTCATGGAAAACATACAACAAATTTTGAATTATTGAATGAGTGTATGTCTCATCCATCAAGGACTGGGTTAAAAATGACAATAACATAGCACATCACACTCACAGATTTAATTCAATAAACATTTATTGAAGAAATATAGACCAAGATTTATCTTAGGCAACTGGGTTAGCAAACATAAATCAGACACAGAACCTGTTCTGGTAAGCTAAAAAGTCATAATAAGGAAGAATTTCAAATGAATTATATTAAAATACCTAGAAATTTTAAATATTCTTGAGTTCTCACATGACAATATCACATCTCCTCTGCAGGGTTTAAATTCTATTGGCTGACCACTGTGAATAGTCATCACACATTTTCTATGGTGCATGTACCGCTTTCCAGACTGGTGTAAATCCAAAAATAGATTATTAACCAAATTCATGAATCTGATGTGCAAGCAGAATTTCAATGGGTTTCTTTGCAATAAAACATCCCTGCCACACAGACTACAAGACTTAGTAGCAAGAAGATGAATACCTTTTCTGTCTAGGGAAACTTCACAGGAAGGCAAATCACATTAAAAAATTTCCTTGATGAATGTGAGATTTCAAAACTGCACGAGATAAATCAAATATTTAATACCTATAATATCCAAATACATTCATTTTACTATAGGAGTTTTCTCACCAGTTTGACTGAAGTATTTGTAATAATTTGGTGAAAGCTTCTCCTATGAGTGTTTCAGAAATGGTTTCACTATCATATAACTCCCATGCAACAAGGTGCCATTCTAAACTCTGCTCAGAGTTCCCGATTGATTATACTTATAGTTTATGTCACTTTTTTCTCAGCATGCAATTGTGAAGACATCTTATTTTCCTCATGTGATTTTGAATATTGTTCAAAGCTACTTATTGTGCTAGTTTTATCATTAAAAGTTATTAAATGATATATTAGTATATTGCCCATATATTTAAAGTACAAGGCTAATGGGCCTGAATACTATATTTCATGTAGAATAAATACTGTAGAAATGCAAGGAGGCAATATATTTCATTAAGGCATCAAGATAACCCCTCTGTATCAGCAATTATATTTGAACTAGGTTTTGAAGGATTAATAAAATTTCAAAAACAGAGCAAGGGTAAAGAACAATTCAGTCAAGTAATCTGTGTAAATAAAGAGGCATGAAAATTATAAGACACTTTTATAGAATGGTAAATAACATGATATACATACAAGATAGCAGTATTTCAATATAAAATGACAGTGAGATATTAAAATATTATTACAATAATTATAATATTTATTATAAAATATTTTATAATAAATAGGATTTATTATAATTTTAATAATGATTCAGGACATGGATTTGTATTAGAAGATCAAGGAGGAAACTCAGTAGGATAAATGAATAGAACATTCTCAATGCAGGAGACAGAAAAAGCAGAAAATAAATAGAAAATAGTTTAGCCAGCAAAAGATTTACTTATCTTCAAGCACTATTCAATAGAGCCTCTTGAGTTTTACCTTCCCTTTTTCTCTCTCTTCATCATTAGGCTTCCTGAATAGAGCAGTATGTTAAAAGACAAGATTTTCTGGATCTATCATATATAACAGTCTTTCTTTCAGTATAAAATGTATTGGAGCTAAAAATAGTCATCCTAAAAAGCAGATTTTAAGTCTCCCCCATAAAAACAGTGTTGTTTCTGCACATGAACTCCTAAATCTATTAAACACTCAGTAAATGGAACTTCTCTGGAGCACTTTATCAAACCAGTAACAGAAGTTGCCTTCTTTGGGGCATTCTATTATTACGGGCCCATTCTTCATTTTATGCAAAGGAAATACTGTTTATATGGATAAGAGTAAGAGACAAAGAGGACTATAGCCTGAAACATTTTGATGGAAAACACTGTTAAAATTAAAAATTATATTGCAACCAATGGTAATTTGTCTTAACATTGTTTCCTTAAGTTGTTACTTTGCAAAAGCAATCAGTTGTTTAAGTTTTGTTTCCAAACATGGTGGCTCAGAAATATATCATGGGAATATGTTTGAAAAATATTAATATTTTAATATTAATAAATAATGTTAATAAATTCCAAGTATTAAGGGGCTCAGGAATTTTATTATCTAAGAAATGTAACTATATGTCTTTCTTGCCATGCTCGTTGGAGAAAGGTTATAGGTACACATGACACCCCTACTTAAGTGGCACAGACAGTTCTACAGGTAAACCTCCCTAGGGAGTGGCAGCAGCTAGTACCATGTTACCTTCTTCCAGGTGTGCCAGTTGCAAGATGACTCACTCTCAGATACCTCAACAGAGGTTGTGTGGCAGAACATTAATCCAGGAAGATCTTTATCCATTAAAAAAGGCATCAATTACTTGTAGTTTTGAACATTTTAATATAACTTTTTCTCTAGGCTGATTTACAACAGCTTTGGGAAAGCCACCTTAAAGTGTTGGACCTCCCTACAAATATCATTTTCACAAAATACAAACAAAGGAGAACTTACTACCAGTATTAAGGAAAAAAAGTTTATTCCAATGAAGAACATATATTGGCTTCCCAAGTTTCAAGTCCATTTACATCCACTTGAATACTGAGGATGAAGTAGACCAGGGTCATTCTAAGAAGAAGATAAACTTCATAGATTTTCTATAATAGTATATGCCCTGAATCAATGACTATGTTTCAGAACTGACAAAAATAACCCAGTGAGTAAAGAAGAATTAAAAAAAAACATTAAATAAGTTAAAAATCATGGTAAAGTATTTAATAAAACTACCATGTAAATTTGAGGGATTAGACAAGAGTGTAAGTTGTAGATGAGTCTGGAAATTAAATAAGCAAATGTTATAGAGGTCCCTGAGAGATCTGGAGTTTTCCACACTAGTTCTAGATATTAAGTACCACATCAGTTCAACAAAATGATTATGTCCAATAATGATTGCCTGGTCATTTCTTTTTTCTATTATAACGACCTTAATTTTGCTACATTTAGCTCTTTGGAGACTACACAGCATCTTTGATCACCAAGTTTTTAAGTTCTTTCCATTTTTTCCAAGTTTACTGATAATCTCTGTAAAGAATGTGTTTACACAACACCTTTGCATGTTTAGGAGTCAACACCTTTGATCATACCAGCAATGCAGTAAATGAAAATTAGAAAAAGAAAGTGCTTCTTTATGTACAGATTACTGATAGAAAGAAGGCTACTGAATCACTAGGGATACTTTAATTAATAGTCATAAGCAAACATTTGCCGAGTATGCATACATGCTAGGCACAATTCTAAGTGCTTTGTGCTTAATACAAAACTCCAGTTAGGTATTGTTACTATCAAAATTTACAGATTAAAAAATCGGACACTGGGAGCTTAAGTAACTTGCTCACCTCAAAAGAGCTAAGTAGTGCAGTTGGAAATTTAAACCCAGACATTCTGAATCTATGGGTTTTATACCTTACTGCATAGTAAATTCTTCTGACATCTAACACTAGTATTTCTAAGGGCAATTTTATAATAAAAATACCTTAAGACTTTTCCCATATAATATATGTTTTCATTTAAAATACTAGCTTAGTCTCAGTAGAAAGTAGCCTTATTTAACCAATTTCAAGGTAATAAGTGCCACTGCATTTTAAATTTGCGCTCACGTCTATTGTGTTTTACCATTTTATGAAACATGCTGGGTGGGGGGGGGGGAAAGCATCATTTCTCTATGTGTCTACTTCAACTGCCCATGATACAGTGCAACTCATCTAGCCGCCAACTTTTTTGGTTTTAGATGACCTTTTTCCCATTGATTTTATTTACTTTCAAAGTGACATTTCAACAGAGGTGTCCACTCTCATTTCTACTCTCCTTTGACATTTCTGTGACTTCGAGTGCAACGGGCTGCTTGCCAGAGCCCTGCTAGATTGATGTTGGGAAGAAAAAGGGAAAAATCTGCAGATAGCAGATGTTTCTTTTCTTCTTGTTGTGCCTATTACTTTGAAAAAGTGACACTGCTTAAAAACAGATTTCAGATGTTCTGTCTTTTTGGCAGCAAGAGTGAATGTGTTGCCCAACTAGGAGAAGTATAAGTATTGTTTAAACAGGCGAATTGAAGATGGAGGATGGAGAAATGAATAAACTCTTAGTAATAATTTGCTTTGTTCTCCTTCAATGAACAATTTAATACTAGAAATCCCTGAGTTTACTATGTGAGCTCCATATATACGCATTTCTCTTTGACTTTGTTTAAGTATGGGTAATAATCCAAATACTACTTGAACTGATCTAACTTCATTTATTTTCTTATTTAATAAGTGGCATGTGGAAATATTTCAAACCTCAAATCAAGTATATATATTTGGAAAGAAGAGCTCATTTCTAAAGTCATAGATGAATAATTTAGCCAAAATACTATGAAATTGTCACTGTCGTCACAGAGACAAGAATCAGGCTTTTGTTAACACATAAGTGTCTTCAACAAATTATAACATATATTCCTCTCTCCCCAGGAATACTAATTGGAAAAATATTTTTCCCTATGGGAAAACAAATTATAAAAGGGCATCTGTGTTTTGGCGTAGATACAAACTTATGCAGAACTTTGAACAACTGAGCATGGGCTGGCTTGAAGTCCCTACTCAAGCCTCTCCCACATGCATTTGATCAGTGCAAAGTGCATAACCAAATTAGCCCTGTGAATAGGCATGTATCTATACAGAGATAATTTCAAAATTTCCTGATTTAATATTCTCATGCAAATTTCCCATCTTTATGTTCTGTTCACAGCATGAATGGGAAAATGGGTTTAAAATGAACTGTGGATGAGAAAACCATTGACAATTTAAGACTAACTCAACAAAATGCAAGAATACCATGTTAAGTGCCATGATGCACCTAGCATATGTTTTCCTTCAGATTTCCCCATCCTTCCAAACTTATTAAATGAGGGGCATTGTGTCTAATAGATCAAGTTAGTTTATGGGCACCATTAAAGCCATGCCATCTGTGTTTAAGAGCAGTTTGCACAAAGACTCCCTTTCCATTTGTCATTTAAATAATGAAAATAAGTAGCTGGTTAACTGAGAATATTGTTGTTAGTATAATAAAAACTTTTGAGACCTTGATGATCTTTACAAGAGTAGCTACCCTTTTGGAATGCAAAGATGCTTTTGGGAAGCAATAGGTATTTTTTCCACATAAAGCCCAGGATCCTATGGGAAATGTGGGGGAGAATCCCCAAGCATATTCTCAAGAGTCAGAATTGGAGAAATGTGTGGGTTGTTGGCAACACTACGTAAAGCCTAGTGCCAGAGAGGTACAGAATTTCAATGAAATAAAATTTTATTGAAGAAAAGACCAATCAAGGTTGGCACATTAGTTTCTAAAACATACTAAGCCATTTTGGTAGAGTATTATTTAAAGAAAAATGTTTGACTAATGCTACAGCTTGAGTGATGCTGGGGGCACCTGCCATCCTGATGGTGTTTGAGCTTTAGGAAAAAGTGACTGCACGCAACACATAAGAAAATGCCAATTTCGGAAACTAAGAACAGTTCCCGAGGTTCTGTTCCAAAAAAAGAACTAGAATTACCACATCTGTAAGAGACAAAGCATCTATGAGAGTATGCACTACTATAGAAGAGCAGAAAAAAAATAGCAGAAATAAATTCATTAGACAACAAATGTCCCTCTTCTTGGTCCATTAAAGCAGAATAGATCCTAATTTTAGACTCAGTAACTCAATCAAGGTAATTTTTATAAACAATTGGGTAGTGACAGCCTTGATGAGGGAAATACCTCACTTTCTGAGATAAGGTAGGTAAAGGCAAAAATGATTATTTGGAAAAACAATAAATGTGACTAAATTTTACTCAGATCAATGAAGCAAGTCATACCAGGTGTGTAAAATATCTATCACTATTTGTATAAACTGCTGTGCTCTTTTACTTATCCTGCTATTCTACAGGACCACAAATAACTGTGTCTATTCCTGTATCCCATATTAATATATGCTGTGTGATTATAAAATAAAATAGAAAACTACAAAAGTCATATTTCTATCTTTGATAAGAGAATCTCTTATCATAAGATTCTATTCTGGTACAGAGAGGAGTTTGGCTTGATCTCTTTTGATTATTTTATTCATTACTATCCCATCCATCCCTTCCTTTATGACCCTATCCTGTAGATAGATAAATAGATAGATAGATAGATGAATAGATAGATAGATAAAACATTTAACAGATTATAATTGTCAGTACATTTTACCCAAAACTTTCCATTATGCACTAAGTCAAAGGGAAATGCTAAAATACCTATGGTACTCTTCTTGAATTGTAGGCTAATTATTAGGATGAATATCAGAGTGGAATACAACATTCAGGTAAAAGACCAAATTATTTATTTCATGATACCATTAGATTATAAATTTAAACCTAACAGCCTTAAAGCACTGATGTGTTTCAAAAAATGTTATATTGACATTACATATGTGTGTATTTATTTTTGCTTGGATGTATTATGTTTATTGAGCCTGATTGTCTCAGTGTGTTGTATAACAATTATTAAACATATGAACTATCAGTTTAAACCTGTTAAGCTTTAACTCAAACAAATCTGTTATATTTCAACCATTTTTATTAAATTACTTGTAACAGTTTACAAGATGGCAATGTATGTTTAATGCTATAATACATAATAGCCTATTTGGAAATACTCCAGTAAAAGTCTGAAATACAGCATATTTAAAAATAAATTTAGACTCAGTGAAGCCAATTCCATTTTTTGAGAATTAAAATATTATCCAACTTTGACCTAAAATCACATTGTTATCTGAAGCCAATTTTCATAAATGATGAAGTATTATAAAAATTAAATTTTACAGCTAATACAGAAAATGATATTGAGGTTCCTCAAAAAATTAAGAATACAATTACCATATGGCCCAGCAACCCCTCTTCTGGGTATCTACCCCACAACATTGAAAATATTTATTCACAAAAATATGAACATCCCTATGTTTATTGCAGCGTTATGCAGCATTATACATGGTGGCCAAGACATGGAAACAACCAAAGTGTTCTCTGATAGATGATTGGATAAAAAAGAGGTGTTACATATATGCAATAGAATACTACTCAGACTTAAGAAAAAACAAAATACTACCATTTGTGACAACATGGGTGGACCTTGAGAGTAGCATGCTAAGCAACATTTTATCAGACAGAAAAATAAGAACCATATAATTTTACTCATGTGGGATATAACACTTAAAGCAGTAAATGAACAAGAAAAACAAACTAAACTCAGACACAGACAACAGTGTGGTGGGTACCAAGGGGAAGGGTGTTGGGGGAATAGGAAAGAGTAAAACGGGCCAATACATGGTGAGGAAAGAAGATCTGACTTTGGGTGTTGCGTAAACAATGTAATTCACAGATAATATATCATAGAATTGTACAATTGAAACCTATATAATACCATTAACCACTGTAACACCAATAAATTTAATTAAAATTTATCATTTTCCACATGTAGACTGGCAAATAAAATGCACTTAAATAGTAGTAGTACATGTATTTCTGAGGACAAAACAAGTCGTGAGTAATTTGCTGAAATTAAATGTAGATGACATAATAGAATTCACTGATAAATTAATGACATTTTTAGTAAAATAGAAACTGTAAAAATACAAACCAATCTCAAATGAAAGAAGTTTGTCATTACATAAAGATACTACAAGAGTATAGAAATACCCCACAAAGAATAAACTGGAAGTCTGTAAATTTACAAATATAGTAACTGTAGAAACAAATACATTGTTTGTCACATATCACTAGGCCCTCACTTAACAATTGGCACACGGTTAACAAACAATAAATGTCAGGTGAATGAGTGAATAAAGTTTTTGATTCAAAAAATAATTGAGGCATTCACATCTGGTAGAAATCAGATGACCATGGCAAAGACTGCAGGAGAGAGAATTATAGGTTGTGTGGGAGACTGTAGAAATAGATTATGTTAGAAACAGTAACAAAAAGTGGGATCATTGGAAAGTTAGAAATAAAAAACAATTGGGAAAAAGAACTATTAACATTAAGTGATTAAACTTTTTCTTTTTGTAACATTAGGGAACGTTAGTCGTTTTTAAAAGGCCAAAAGAAAATTTCCTGTGGAGAAGCTGATGTCCTGGAAGAGTGGGATTAAAAAGTAAAAGAAAAAAACCTAAAAAACAAAAAATACCCCAAAAATGTGAGCTCAAGCATGTTCTAAAATTAGTATTTTATTAGTAACACTAATAATTTTTTTATTTTTATGTGTAGATATTAAACATAACTGTTTGATGACTGGGATATCTGTTAATTATTGAATTGAGTTTTGGATTTCAGAAGTGTGAAATCTGAGAAAACTGTGAAACAATTCTGAGAGAGACGGAGAGAGAAAGGAAAGGAAAATAAACTTCTAAAGTGTGGAATATAAAGAAACCTGTTAATTAGAAAGAAACCAGGGAACAGCACTTTAAAATATATCAGATATATCATAAGTGGTCTATGAATAAATACTGTAAAAATTATATTGTTTATTCATATTATACTACCCAACTTCAAAGCTACACACCTCTTCCCTTTTTAAAAGTTTGCCTCTGTTTCCACTGTTAAGAGAGGTGAGAGTGGATAAGATGCTTGGAGTTCCAACAGCCATCTAGCAGCTGTGGGTAAGGACATCACCCACATGCTCATGGTATCGAGCAGAAGAATAGAGTATATTGAAAATGGGTGAATTCTTTCAGCCACAAAATCAACACGTGGACTACCAACTTTGGAAATGAAGCAAACAATGTGTCATTATTTAAGCCAATTCTAATGATGTAGTACCTTTTGGAGAATTCACATGCTTCAGACAATGTAGACAATAATTACATTTTAATATTGTTTAAAAATTAAGGGTTGTTTTTGACTCATGGAAAAATAGTTTAAAAAGAACTTTTCTAAAATGCAGTGTTATGAGGAAAACAACATAAAATAATTTAAAATTAACAATTTGAAATCTGTCCTAGGATAATTAAAAACCATTGACCAATTACACAATTAAGCATATGTATTTATCTATTCATAAAGTATCTACTTTAAGTCAGACTTCCCTTTATTTCCTGGACACAGAACACACAAGGATAGAGACAAAAAACAAGTAAAAAAAAAAAAGATGTATAGATACATAGATAGATAGAGAGATAAGAGATAGATAGATAGATGATAGGAATGTGCACTATATAGAAAATGTACTTAAATAAGATACCCTAACATATTAAAAGAACAAAATAGCAACAAAATCAAGATCCTAAGAAAATTGAAAGAAGAAAAAAAGGCATCTTTTATATAGCTGAGAGTTATATGATTTTAGTAAATTTAAATAATATATCAGTTAATATAGCAAAACATATCATTATTAGTCTTGCATCCAAGTTTGATAGAGTGTTAATGCCATTTTAGATTTTGTATCATTATGCAATTCAGTGTTTGAACATACAGTGTCAACATGATACATATCTGTAAATATGGAATATAACAAAACAGTTATGCCATGAGCGATGATAGCACTGAATTGTTTTTCAAAATCATTTAATTCAAATCATCACAAATATATGCTCTAGAACATACCCATAAACACAGTGTTAATATGTTAAAACTCCTAAGAATAATAAATATAGCAATAAAAATTGACATAAACACATTAAGCTTAATAGCAAAAGAATGAAAGCATAGCTATTAATCCTTTCATTGGCTATTAAATATGAGAACATTAGCTTATTATTAGTAGTATTCATTTTAGTAATTAATATCAATTTTCTAATGTCATTAACTGTAGTGCTAAAATAGATTGGATTTTTTTTAACTTTTCAGAAGTCATCACTCACAATGCACATGCCAGTATAAATGAGAGTAACAAAAGGTGATGCAAAACACAGATTTTATTCTTGGCTTAAACTGATTTTCATGAGTAACCATGAGAAAGTCCAGTTAGTATATTAACTGTTCTATAAGAGCAATGGACTTAATTCGTATTTTGAGATAAGATTAAAATTCCTCAACCTGCAAAAAATATATATATATATATTTTATATAATTATATATTTATATAATATTATATATATATTACATTCTCCACATTAATTGTCTCAGCTAAATTTTGGTCTTTGCCCAGACATTTTTAGTGGGAGAATAAAAGAGTACTCACTATCAGAGCAACAGTCCAGCTCATGCCTTCAGTGAAAGCATGACAGGACCACCATGGCACACCAGCAACTCTAACCAAATTGAAATTCCTGAAGCTATTCTTATGCCTATCTCTCTAAGTGATGCTTCCTTTGCTAGTAATATTTCTCCATTTTCTGGCTGATAATCTCTTATTCTTCTGGGTGCACCTCATAAATCATTTTGAAACTTTCACTAATTTTTTAGCTAACTCTTTCTTGCTATGCTTCCACAGGCCTTTGTTTAACTTCTTTTCATTGTTATATTCATTACATTAATCTGGAAATGTTACCCCTCCGTGCTTTGAGGTATAAAATATTCTTTATCCAACTTAAACCTATGAATCACCCTGCTCCCCACTAAATGAATATCCTTCATCTCCCACTTCTTCCCCCGAAGATGACTTGACATGCGTCTCAAAGAGAAATTAAATGTTACTGGGTAGGAGAGCTTTAAATTTCCTACCACCTGATAAAACAACCTATATAAACACATCCCTAGTCTTTTCTCAGTCTTTTGTTAAAATGAGGACCCATCTTTTGACCTCAATAAAGCCAACCTGCACCTGCATTTCGGATTCATCTGCTCCCAGGAACCCTATAATACTGCATAATTCCCTTTCTCCTTTGGGAGTTCAACTTTGCCTCTTACCTTGATCATTCTTATCATTATTTAAATGTGTCCTTTTATAGATACCACTTGTGTCAATCGCTATATGTGCATGTGTACACATACATATAAGTGTATATGTCCACATATATATAGTCATATCGCTTGACTCTTAAAGAACAGTCAATATTTTCCAACTTTTTTTTTAAATCTTGAAAGATCCCTTTTCTTCATAGGTCTCTATGGCTATGACATCAGATTCTTTGTATTCTCCTAATGTCGTTTTAGGACAACAAATTCTTGATCTCCTTTGGAGGTATATCTCTCTGTATACAGCCATTAAATACAAGAAATACACAAGTTCTCTCATAGACTCTCCTCAGTATGTACTCTCCTATGACAATTTCTTCTCTGCCTTCTAGGCTATTTATGAAATCGTTCCAGGCCTAATCTGTGAGATAACCAACTATCATCTTGACATGTCCACTTAAATGTTTCAAAAGTACCACAAATTGAACAAGTCCCAAAAGTAACTAATGACTTTTCTTTTCCTTGTCACTCTTTCAAACATGGATTTCCTTCAATTATTTTTATCTAATGAAAATTATCACTTTCTATTGGGTTTTACAACCAGAAATTTGAAAGTTAACTTTTCTTTTTATATTTACCAACTTTATTATAAAGAATACAGATGAACAGCCAGATGAAGAAGGTGGGGTTAGGAAGGGTCTTAAAGCAGTAATTGGTGCAAACACTTCTAGCCTTGTGGAAAACAATTATATCTGTTGAATGGGTATTATTTTGAAATCTTAAATTTATAGTTTTTTCTCCCTCCCTTAAATTTAGAAATAACAAGTTATTCATTTTTTTAATTCACAGTGCCTTAGAAAGGTCCTCAAACCTTTAAAGAAAAAAAGATTATTATTTTTTTTTGTGAAGGTGGGTATGATGGAAATATAGGTTCCCCTTTTTTCATAAAAGAAAAAGAATATATTAGGAAAAATGTCATAGAGTTATTGTAGATCCTTTAGAAAATGTTGACTGTTTATTATAAGTACAATGACATCTAATACAATAATGCTGAATTTAAAATGACTCCTTTTCCCTTTGTTTTTACAAGTGCCTTAGTACTTTGATTTATTTTCCATTAGTCTTTTTGAATTTCAGAAGTAACTTAAATAATTTACGTAGGGCTGGTACTGTGAAGAAGTGAAAAAATTACCACACTGAAAAGGCTTGTCAATTTCTGGTATCTGACTCTTAAATAACTTACTTTCAAACTGGTGATTGGAGGGAAGCAGCATTGCCTGTGCTTCCCTAAGCCTATTTATTAATACCCAATCCTTAATAAAACCATTATAAAGAATTTGAGGAATTGGCTTATCTAATCTTCAAATTTTATTTTCTCTCTTTAAACTTAAAAAATGACAATACCTTTTTATATTTAATAGTGCAAATTAGAAATAATTGTGATCTTACTGTGAAACTTTACTTAATCCCTGATCTATAAAACAACCTTATATAAGTATTCCTCCATTATAAAATGGGTCCTATAATATGCCAGATATGTATATATTAATACATGAAAACTGCTAATCTACTTAAGCTAAAAATGTGTAATATTTTAATTGAGATACAGAATGTCAAAGTTTTCATAGATATTTTTAAATAAAGCTGAGAAAATATTTTGACAGTCTAGACTGAAATGTGTTAATTAAAAGTCAAATACTATTCTATTATGTAAAATATTTTTAACTTTCATTTTCTAAAATATCATCCTTATTACAATTGGAAAATGAACCATCTGTGCCCATACAGTTTGTCTTCAAGAGATAAAAATATAAGGTTTCCAGCCTGGTGTTCCCCATGTGTGTAACGTCAGACTGTTAGTGGAGCTGTCTATCTCTTCCAGCTCTCTTCTGTGAGCAGGGAGCAACATCTAACTCACCTGACTCGGCTCAGATAGTTTGCTATTCGGATGCTGACTGACTGATGAGCCATGATGGCGGACTCATCACAGAGATGTAAGGCACAGATGAGCAAAGGTAACTGGAGTACCCTGTCAAGCCTAGAAGTGGTTCTTGCATATTAGGTCTTCATTCAAATGGTGTAGTTGGAAAAAAATCATTAATTTTATTTGCAGATAAAAATAAAAACCTCCTTTGAGCTGATACTTCACAGCATCAAGTTCCAAAACGGATTTAGTCATTGCTGTTTTAAATAGCAAAAAGTGTGAGAAATAACCAGTAATTTCAATCTCTGACATGAATAACCATTCAAACAAAGCAGATAGAAAGAACACTTGAGCTACATCAGTAGCTGCTGTAAATATCTTAAATGAAATTATGAAGACAAAGTTATAAAAAAGTACATTTCATTCAAAACCAACACAAAAGGTCACAAATATTTCCTAATATAGTTGTACTATTGGTTATTTACTAATTACTAAAAACTTCACATCAAAAGATACCAGTGACTACTGAAGCTAATTGCCAAAACTGTGCCTCATCCACATTTTCTCATAATTTCCCAAATCCAAGTTTAGTTAGTGAATTTGGGAAAGGATTAAAAATATTGGATAGAATGATGTATATATTCCTACATTCTCATCCCCCATGCGTAATCCAAACCCATATAAATTATACTAATTGTCTACTTTGAAGAATTTAATTCTTGGGTATAGGACTTTGTGTCACTTCTTTTCCTTTCCCTAGATTCTACCATTTTTAAATAAAGTAGAGATCCATGCATGTTCTATCTTCGACATGTCAGAATGATTATTTCTGGAGAACTATCAAATTAGATCAACTTTCATCCCTATGTTAAAGTTTGGAGTATTTAATTCAAAGACTGCCTTCAAATTTGACACTATGACACTAAGAATCATTTGGTATATGTGAGATATACTTAGAATTTGAATGATTCTGAAATTTTGGAGTCTGAATATAAATGCTACTAAATAAATTAGTTCTAATAATAAATTAATATAAACATTTTTGGTGTAGAGTGACTGAAGCTCTGAAACTTTTCAAATTGACATTTTCCTATAGACAGCTTTGATTATTTGTAAGATTATTCCTTTCACAAAGTGTACAGCACCCAGTAATCCCAGGCAGTCTTCAATCTAAAGTACTAACCAGTACTGGCACTGCTTAGCTTCAAAGATCAGACGAGATCTGGGGTGTTCAGGGTGGTACACACTTATACTGAATATTTCATTAGTCTATATTAAAGGCAACATATAGTCTATATTCTACATTTTTATGTTTATTGTAATTTCAAAATAAATGTTGAAAAAAGAAAAAAAAGTGGTCAGGGGGAGTCTGGGAGTAGTGTGGGAAATTAGGAAGCCAAAGAACTGGTGTGTGCAGCCCGTGGACATGGACTAAGAGGTGTGGGGATGATAGGGTGGGCTGCAGGGCAGAGGGGATAAAGGGGGGAAAAATGGGACAACTGTAATGGCATACTCAATAAAATATAAAATAAACAGGCTATTTTAAAACTATTTTGAATATTCTTTTAAACTTCATATGATTTTTAAACATCTGTAGACTTATCATTTTTAGGGTCCCCGCCAGGATCTAATATATAACAGAACTACATGCTAACATCAAAGAACACTAAAACCCAGATCACCATTGGAGACTGTGGACAATAAGAATAACAGTAGCATTTTTTTCCCATTGAAATACTGCTTTTTCCTTAAGAAAAGCCTTAATAATTTTTTAATTGATGACTACTACCTAAGCCGACAAACTGATATAAAAGAGAACACTAATATAGATTTGTTAACCAAATTTCAAATACATTATTGAGACATAATTTGCTTAGTCTTGCAGTATATATTTATGTTTTAAAGATTATTTTTGCATAATGAGTTAAAAATATTTATAATGTACCCTGTAGAAAAAACTTAAAAAACCTCAGGAATAAAATAGTAAAATA
Organism: Mormoops blainvillei; assembly: GCA_004026545.1. Classification (NCBI taxonomy): domain Eukaryota; kingdom Metazoa; phylum Chordata; class Mammalia; order Chiroptera; family Mormoopidae; genus Mormoops; species Mormoops blainvillei. Next base: position 57,143 of record PVJD01002112.1, read on the forward strand.
TTATTCTACAGAGTTTTTCCAAATAATAAATTAAATGAGGAGATATATATATATATATATATATATATACACACACACATATTTTCTCATGTAAATATATATATATATATATATATATATATATATATATATATATATATATATATCCCTGCATTATATCAAAATGAACTAGGTACTCTTTCATGATGCAAAAGGTACACTTTAAGGTTTTTTTTAAAATATTGGGAACTTACATAAAATAGATAAACCTAAATGTGCAGGTTAACAAATAAATGATTGTAACGAAAAACCATGTTAACACACCACTCATGAAGAAAATAAATATTTCCAGCACTCAGAGATGCCATATGATTCTCTCTCTCTTTTTATCTTTATTGTACTTTTTCTATGACTGTTCAGTCCCCTTATATCCCCCTCCATGCTCCATGCAGCAATCACCACACTGTTGTCCATGTCCATTGGTCCTTTTTCTGTTTTGCTCACTCCCTACGCCCCCTAACCTCCCCACCTCGCCCCACCTGACTGTCATCTGCTTTCCATCTGTGAGTCTGTCTCTGTATTGCTTATTCCACAAGAAAGCGAAATCTTATGGTATTTGTCTTTCTCTAACTGGCTTATTTCATTTAGCATAATGTTCTCCAGGTCCATCCATAATGTTGCAAAGGATAAAATTTTCTTTATTTTTACAGCCAAGTACAATTGTATTGTGTAAATGTCCCATGGTTGTTTTATCCACTTGATTATTGATAGACATTTGGGCTGCTTCCCATCAACGGTGCAAAAAAAATTCCCCTTTTGCCACATCCTCACCAGTACTTGTTTTTTCTTGATTTATTGATGATAGCCATTCTGGCAGATGTGAGATGGTATCTCATTGTGGTTTTAATTTGTATTTCTCTCATGATTAATGACATTGAACATCTTTTTATATGTCTATTGGCCACCTGTATGTCCTCCTTGGAGAAGTGTCTATTCAGGTCCTTTGTCCATATTTTAATTGTGGTTTTTTGTTTTGTTTTGTTTTTTGGTGTTGAGTGTTGTGTTTTGTAAATTGTGGATGTGAACCCTTTATCAGATGTATCAGTGAATATGTTCCCCAATTCTGTTGGTTTTCTTTTTATTTCGTTGATGATTTCCTTTGCTGTGCAAAACTTTTTAGTTTGATGTAGTACTCAATCATAATAATCTCATACCCTGATTTTTATTGTTTTGAATTCTGTGTTCTTATTTATGGTTTTATTATAAAATTATTCTGCATAGTGTATACAAGTTCTGTTGCAAAAAACCCAGCCATTGTTAATATAGTGAGAATGGTTTGCACGGCATCGATGTAACCAGGTAGCCAAGGAGAGGGGACTGGAATGCACAGCATGAACAATGGCGACTTCCCTGTACTAGTTAGATAGTGGAGGTAGTAGATGCTGTTGAGTGAACATGTAACTGTGTAGCCATCAAATTCAAAACGACAGTAGAGCAACAAATCTGTATCAAATGTTGTGTTAAGCCTGAACATTCTTCTGCGGACTCTATTTGGATGATTCAGAAGGTTTTGGGGGATGATTCAGTGAGTGCAGCACAAATAAAAGTATGGTAGAAATGCATCAAAGATGGTCAAGCATCTTTTGAAAGTGATCTACTTTCTGGAAGGCATGCAACGAGCAGAACACCTGAAAATGTTGAACGTGTATGGGCTGCAATCAACAAAGTTTGGCAGCTGACAGTGCGATAACTAGAAGGTGATCTGGGGATTCCAAAACCCTCTCTGTCCAAGATTTTGACACAGGATCTTGGCAGGAAACGTGTCATGGTAGAGAATTGCTTCCATGGCTTCTGCTACCAGAGCAGAGGGAACATGGTGCTATATTTGCTAATGACTTGATTTAAACTGGTACCAATAAACCAGATTTCCTCAAGAAGGTCATAACCAGAGATCAATCTTGGGTCTATGGCTATGATCCTGAAACAAAGTCCCACTTATCCCAATTGAAGTCACCTGGTTCTCCATGCCTGATAAGGCATGGCAAAGTTGCAGCAAGATCAAGACCATGCTAACTGTGTTTTTGGGAAGTTGTTGCCCCTCATGAATACACCCCTCCAGGCCAAGCAATTAATAAGAAGTACTACCTCAATGTTCTTTGTCATTTGAGGGACATAACACAATAAAAATGCCCACAGCTATTGGCATGGTGATTGGCAGCTGCATCATGACAATGTGCCCACTCATGCATCACTTCTTCTGCAACTTTTTGGTGCAACATCAAATCACCCAGGTTACCCAGCCATCCTACAGTCCAGATTTGGCACCTGAAGTCTTCTGCATTATAAGGGGTTTAGTCTCCCCAAACTAAAATCACTTTGACAAGGAAATAATTTCAGTCTGTCAATGAGTTTCGGGAAAATACAAAGGTGCTGGTGATGATTTCAACAAAGGACTTTGCAGTGTTTTGAACAGTGGAAGAGTAACTGGGAGAACTGTTTAAGGTCCTAAGGTGTCTTCTTTGAACAGGACTGAGAGGTCATTGTCCTATGTACAATGTTTCTTGTATCTTGTATCTTCTTCCATAAATGTCTCTATTTTTCATATTATGTGGTTAGATACATTCTGGGCAGACCTTGTATATGTGTCAGTCTGGGTTCAAACAAAAAAACAGAACCAGTAAAGATATCCAGGTTGGGCAAAAGTAGGTTTACATTTGTGAGTGTGCAAAACACAGAGTTTACTCTTGTATTATTATTTATTAATTATTGTATTATTTGGTTGTATTAAACTGTAAACCTACTTTTGCCTAACCCTGTGTATTAAAAGTCTACTGTAAGAGATTGACTTACATAATTGTGGGGACTATCTAGGCCAAGTCAAAAATCTGTAGAGCTGGCCATAAGGATGGGGAGGCTGGATGAGTTGAAGCTGCAAACCATAGGCATAATTACTTCTTCATTAGGTAAACCTCAGTAATGTAGTCCTTAAGGCTGCTCAACTTATTAAGTCAGGACACTCAGATTATCTAAAATAATCCCCCTTAGTTAAAGTCAACTGATTGTAGATTTTAACCCCATCTACAAAATACCTTCACAGCAACACCTAAATTAGTGTTTGGTTGAATAACTGGGCACTATTGCCTAAGCAACTCGACGTATGAAAGAACCATCATAGTATGTATGCCTACGCATATGTGGTTTAGTTTTATCTATTTTGAAACTTTATTTGAACTTATGTTTACATATATATGTGTGTATGTATATACGTATATATGTATATATATTTCTGTTTACCTTCTCTTCCTCAATATTTTCTTCAAGATGTAGCAATGTTATTTTTAAAAAATATTTATTTTTAGAGAGAGGAGAAGGGAGGAAGAAAGAGTGGGAGAGAAACATGGATGGGTTGCTTCTGTCACACCCCCAATTGGGAACCTGGTCTGCAACCCAGGCATGTGTCCTGACTGGCAATTAAACCGGTGAGTTTTCGGTTTGTGGGACAATGCCCAACCTACTGAGCCACATCAGTCAGGGCAAGATTTAGCTATGTTATTGCCGGTAGTTAGTGTTTATTTACTTTTTATTATTTGAATAAAGCATAACATTTATTTATTCTATAGTTAATATATATTTGCATAATTTTGCATTTGAGGTTATTACAAACAATGCATCCATGACTATCCTTGAATATCAGTATCTCGGTATTTATGAGGATACATCTCTACAATATATATAGCTTGAAAGGAATCACCAGGTCATAGGATATTATAAATGGAAATTGCCACAATGGAGTCATTAAAATCATGGGAACTAAAATGGAACTGGGAGGTCCCAAAAAGCTTTGCCCTATGCTCATCCAACCTATGAAATTTTGAACCGGATATGAGATCACTTTCTGAACATTACTTCCTCTGTACCATGACAACCAGACAATCTGTACTCTTCATCTTGAAAAGAACCACTCTGGTTAGTCAGCCAGTATCCTTCACAGAAGACCTACCTGAGGTTTAAACTCCTGGACTTTCTTACTTGCTATAAAAGCATATCCTGAACTTGTTTAGCTCAGAATCTCACCACTAAGCTTGACCAATCCTTTTTAAACTAGCCATCAAACCATATTTGACAGGCAATAGGAAAAGTTTCTTTTGTTACAAAGTTGTGTTTTTTGCCTTTCTAAGCTCCAGCTTCTTGTGTCTTCCTCAGAGTACATTTCAGGTTTTCCTTGAATCTGGGTCTCCTGGATTTAATTCCTTTAAGACCATGAATAAACTCTTAATTTGTTTTTATAATAAGATTTTTATAGGTAGACAGTATGAAGATTTCTTTCCTAGCCAGTGTTAAAAAATATTACCCTGACATTTCTTAAAACAGTATAAAAACTTTGAAACAAATGTAATAGGAGTCTACTCTATTGCAATAGGGAAGGGAGATGGAGCTTAACTTTGGATACAGTAACAACACCTGGGGATTTATAACAAGAAGTAGAGTAAGTTATTGTATGGAAAATTACTAAGAGGAAAGAGACATCAAGAGTAGGGGGTTTCTTGCTAATCTGACCTAAAAGGATTCTTGGTAAACGCAAACCAATGACTTGGACATCGAGGGTGGAGGATGAAGAACTTGATCAGATACCAAGGGTCATCATATAACAAGGGTGGCGTTCTCACTAAACTGATCTAGCAGAATTCTTGCTAAAGACAAGTCAAGTTCAAGACTCAGTCCAGAGCTCAAAAGAGTCTCACTAAATTTTGGTTGAAGAGAGAGTTTTTGTCATCAGATAATGTTAAACTCTTTTCCAAAGTGAATGCACCAACATTCACCTACAACAGTATAGGAGAACTCATTTTGCTCAACAAACTTGTTGACCATTAGACTTTTCAATATTATCCATAGCTGTGGGAATCTATTGTTATGTCTCTGTGATTTTATTTTTGTTTTTTTATTACTAATGATGGGTGCCACGTTTTCATTTGTTTACAGGCCATTTTTATTTTAATTTTTATAAATTATATATGTAAGTTTTTTTTACCTATTGGCTTGTTTATCTTTATTAATTTGGGGGAATTATGTATATTGTTTAGATATTAACCTTGTGTTGGTTGTTGGAAATATCACTTCAGCCTCCCTGTGGCTAAGCTTACATTCTCTTACTTGCTATTTTTTTTTTTTTTTGAGTAGAAGGTCTTAGTTTAATGCATTCAAATTTATCAATTATTTGCCTACAATTTCTGCTTTCTCTGTCAGTTTAAGACATCTTTCATTATACAGATATCATGAAGTTTTTCCCATTGTATTCGTTTTCCTTATATTATAAAGGCCCCTTTATTGTAAGTCTAGCATCCATATCCCTATAAAATAGTTTTGGTTTCTGGTTTCTTTTTTATTGTATTTCATTTGCTTATTATTCTATCCAATATAATTGATTTATTATCTCTTCTCTATGGGCTAATATCACAGCATCTTAACTAAACTCTCTCTCTCTATGTACTGTATATATGTATATATATCATAATATGTAATTGATTTTTTTGCACTTCTTTCTTCCTCTATGATAGTTTTTGACTCTTCTTGACAATTTGAAATTCCATATAAATCTTATAACAGTTTGTTCAATTCCACAATAACCTGTTCAGATTTTATTTAGAATATCCTTTGATTTCTTTCTGAGTTTGAGAACTACTCTGGGATTGGTGGGTGAGTCTCATCCTGGACTAAGTAGACTTTCATTAAATAATGTTTTTATTTCCTAAACTACCCCCTTTGGTTCTGCCTGTTTAACAATATCTGAAAATCAATAATAATAATAATTTTAAAAATTAGAGTAAGCAATGTCTTGTAGCTCTCAGACTTTTTGGGAGGAGTTGAGAGTAAGGCTTGCAACCCAGAACTCTCTGGTTCCAGTTGTCTAAGGAACTTAAATGCTGGCTTAAAAAAAAGAAATCTTTATTTAAACAATTGAAGAATCAACTCAGGTGTTTGTTTTAAGTGATTATCCCTTTCACACTGAGAAATTATAGTTATTTTCATAATCTTTGATAATTTTTTTTATTACTGTCATCAGCTACAGACTACGCTGCTCTTCTATGTGATTTAGGCAAACGTGAGCCATCGACCTTCCCTCTGTTGTCAGATACTTGAAATGCTCTTGTACTCTACTGTAGGGTTTTCTCTCCAGTAATATTGTGACAGGCTCTTTGGATATTATTAGGTGACAATGTTTCAAATGAGGTCAATAAGGCCAAGTGACAGAGGGGGAGAGCAAAAGTAATATTATCACTCAAGGTACACAGATAAAAGTAATCAAATGATTTGAGGCTAGTGAAAAACTTAAATCAATAAAGAGTCAGGAATTACATGCTCCACAATTTTTAAATCAGTGAAAACAAGTAACCCTGCTGTAAATAATTCAAATCTTGAAGCATATGCTTATCCTGAGATTTATTTTGTAAATGGTTTTGCTATTGAGAATTTAAAATGCCTGTGTAATTATCATTTTCTCTCTAATACATATTTAAATTAACCTTTAATTTTATCATTTAAATTTTCCAGAGGCAATTTTTACTTTTGACAAAATAGGTCTCTCTTTTAATGATGGGAATTGGTACAAAGCAGGATTTGATTAATAGAAATCCACCCTCCATTAAACAATCATGAAATGTTTCTAATCTGTTAATAGAGCTTGGGGTAAGCCACTTAGAAATATAACTATGTTTAGTATTTTTTATAAATTTCTATTTCCTGACTTTCCAACCCATTATAAAATAACCACAGTCATTTATTTTAAAAATGTGAAAATAATTATATTGTTTCGAAGAGAATTATTATTGCTCTTATGAACTATTATAAATTTAAATGACTCAATAAATGAACATGCCCTATAGTAACTACCTTATTCTCATCTAATTTCTAAGAATATTGTATTTAGCTGTAATAAGGAAGATGGTCATCTTAAGTATTATTTGCAAGAAATAACAATTTAATATTCCCAAATGAATGAAAAATGTACACTCCGTTTCATAGTGGGGTTTTCACATTAATTTAACTGGCAAATTATCAATTAACTGAAAACTAAATGCATTAAAAATACATCTTAAATTACAGAATTATTTTAAAGGTAATTGCGTCTCTTCAGGGTGTCTTTAACCATAGTTAATTACTATTGTAATGTGGAGTTACGATTTTGCTGAATTTTTAATAAGGGTTCAAAACCACCTTTGGAATTTTCCCCCCTGTGTGTCTTCACTAGATATTTAAATCATTTTCTAATTACATGTATTATAAGGGGTTTAGCAACTAAGGCAAAAATCATTAAACCTCCATTTTCATGTACAGGGCTTCTCATTTCTAATCAGTGTTTTTCTTCCCATACTATTTAAAACATTTGTTTTCTTTATTTTGACTTCCATATATCCTGAATTAAACCTTAAGAGAACACTTGTGGTTAACATTTTCATCACTATTTTATAAAAATTACATTTTCTTAAGGCTCTATTTTAATAAAAGACTAAAACCGAAAGAAACTGTTTTACCTCTAATTATCACTTATTAAAAGTTATTTTCTATAATCACTTGGGCTGTTCCTGTACCTATTGAATAAAATAAAGCAATGAGACAACCTGAGAGTGGGTCCCCTTTGTGAGTTGGAAACCACTTTAGCATACAAACAGAAGTTTCATATAATGGTTCTAAGGGCACGTACAAATTTAAAACAAGACCTAATTCTCATTTGAAAATAAGGGGAGGGACTGCCCCTTCCTTTTTCTTAGAGCATTTACTTTAGAAAACTTGCAAGTACATTCTTCTCTCTTTGAAATGTCTACAGATTCTTCTGATAACTCGATAGGCCTTTTGTCAGCTTTATGACCCAGGAATGTTCTCTTCAAGGACCTGAGAGCCAGCTATTGGAAATGTAAACATCAAGGAAGGTAACACTTCTATCTCACAGTTTCTGTGGAAGATTTTGAGCCCAGTTTCCTGAGCACTTGCCTTTAAATAAAGGTGTGAGAAGTATATTTCTTCTCTGAATAAAGCCAATTAGCAAACAGATGATAACCTCAATTACCAGGTAAATTTAGGGTGAACTATGGAAGACAAATAGTGCTGTCAAGCCTTTTTACTTCAGGACTAGTTAATACTTATCTCGAAAATATGTCTGTTATGGGTGTTGTCTGTGTGGCTACAACAAGGGGTGAGATTTTTTTCTGTCTTTGCAATCTCCCAGGGGGTTGCCTGTAATGTTCCTCGCATTGTTTAGTGCTTATTCGATATTAAAAAGTGTTTTTTCATCTACTACCTTTGCAGGGAGGATTTCAGATTTGGGAATATAATTTGTTTATTCCTCCCTTCATATTCTACCCTGCTCTTGCAAAAGCAGACTTCAGGTTACCTAAGCAAGAAGATCCATAGGTGAGGAACAGGAATTATCAGTGCAGACCAATGGCACCTGGCACCAACCAGGTGCTGCTTACATCATGGAAACCAAAAATCTCTGTCTCTATGACCAGGATGTGAAAAGTTGCATAGGACCTATGTTTGTCCAGTGAGGACAGAACATTTTACCTTCTTTGCTACAGAAAGTGAAAATAAGTCCTTTCACAGAGTAATAGCATTTTTACATGTAAATTTCTTCTTACCAAAAGTGAGACCCAACAGTGGGCATACTGGGACGTATTAGAACTGCAACTCTCTGTGACAGCATTATAATGCACATGAAGAGAAGTAAAGCATCTCACTTCTTCTGGTTGTGTTGGAAATAAAAATACAGGGGTAGAAATATTCACTCTTTTTTGAGAACTGAGAACATATTATGTGCCTGTCTTTGAGTCTGCCAAGGATCCTTTCAAACTCGGCTGCCATCAAGCCTCCTGAGATAATAGTGCCTACTCCTAAAAACTACATCTCATTGGTGAAGTAACTATAGAACTGAAAAAACAATGGGAGTTCAAGATCAAAAACACATGGTGGAAGATGGTACCACAACTAGCTCTTTAGAAATAGCTAAGGTATGAGGAAAAACCTAAGTGTTCCTTGGACAGCTGGATAAAAGTATAGTATATGTATGCAATGGAGTATTATCAAGCCATGAGAAAGAAGAAAAACCTACCATTTGCAACAACATGGATGACATTTTGAGGGCATTATGCTATGTGAAATCAGCCAGAAAAAGATAAATACTGCTTCGTATAAGTTTTATGTAAAATCTAAAACAAACAACAACAACAAAAAATCAAACTCATAGAAATAGAGAGTAGAAAAGTGATTGTCATTGGGTGGAAGACATAGAAGTAGATAAAGGTTGGTAGAAGCATACCAACTGAGCTTTAAGATGAAGAAGGTCAAAGGGTATAATGTAAAATATGGCGATTATAATTTTATTATATAATGGAAATTTGCTAACAGAGTAATTCATATTCTCACAAAATAGATAGATAGGTAGATAGATAGATAAAGTGATGGGTGTGTTCATTTACTCAATGAAAGAATCCTTTCACAATGTATTACATATGTCTACTCACCGCAATACATGCTTTAAATATCTAAACATTTTGTTAATTAAATAAAAGTGAAATGTAAAAAAAATAGGTAAGATATGAAAAGGGTGTGTGTGGGGAGAAAAATGTAATCATGAATTTGGGGCAATAGCATAAGAAATAACTTAGAGGAGAAACTGAGCATAAAATATTCAGAAGGCACAAAAGGCTCTTTCTCAGCCCATGCTGGGAAGCAGTGAGATCTAAAATTGCACATGTAAAGTAGAGATGGGATTTTAAAGAGACAAGTGAGTCAAGGCAGTGTATACCTATTGGTCCTTGTCTTCTCTGAAAGCCACTCATCTGTTATGAAGAAAATATTCTGTGTGTTTTCATATAATCCCACTTGCTATGTTTTGCCTATTGATGTTAGGTTTATAAAGAGGCTCTTTATGGAAGAAAGAACATTATGAATGCAAGTGTTTAACTACCAGGGCATTTCAGTAAAATTAAAATGTTAGTCCGTACTCTAAATTTTTTAACTCTTAGTAAACCCTAAAGGAGGTAATTTAGAAAGTTAATTTGAGAATAAATAAGGAGAACACACCAAAATGTGTTTCTGCTCTTGGCGTAGCTCCCTAGCCTCCCCATTTAGGGAAAGAGTAGTTTAAACAAGTGTGGAAAGGTATGCTCAGAAGTCAGTAGCTGGTTAAAAAAAGAAAAGAATTGCCATCTACCTGTTGCAGGAAGTGAGGATATCATCCTAACCATCTTCTCTGATCAACCGAAAGGCCTTCTGGAGCTTAGTTAGTTAGGCAGGGAAGCAGTCAGTGCTCACACAGTGGTGGTCCAGGTGAGAGGTTATGGGACCTGTTATAATTAAAAGGACTTTTCACAACATTGAAAGGGAATCTTTATAACTACCTAGCAAAGCATGGATAGATTAAGTTAAAAAATAATTTAAAATGGCTTTAGTAGGAAGCAAATTAGCATCAGAAGTATTTTAGTACTTTATGTTTTTCTTTCCTCCAGGAGGCAACTTATCCAGCCAAAGAAATCTACAAATTTTGGTTAGTTTTCTATTACAAGGTGCCACTGATTTGTGCTAGGATTTAGCAACATTATAGTCACCACCATGACAATAATTGTTTGGAAAATAGATAATGAAAGCATTTGAATTATATTTAATGTTAATACATTTTCAGAAACATATTTTTCTCACATGAATAGTAAATTATTTTAAATTTTAAAGAAATTTTAAAATATTTCTAAATATATTAGACCTGCTTAATATTCTGAAATAGCTATCCTTGCAAAGAATTACATTGGAATTAATTTTTATTGACTTTATTGGGGTGACATTGGTTCACAAAACCATATAGTTTTCAAGTGCACAACTCAACAGTACATCATCTGGACATAGCATCCTGTGCCCATCACCCCAAGTAGAGTCTCTTTCCAACCCATCTATCCTGTATTTGCTCACGTCAACCTACACCCCTTCTCCTTTTCCTCAGGCTGTCACCACACTGTTGTATGTATCTATGTGTTATATGTGTGTATATGCATATATTATTATATAATATATGATATACAGGGTCTGGCACAAAAACACCCCTTTTATTACAAAATTATAAGCATGTAATTCTGTAACATAACAATATCACATTCAAGCACACCATATGACATTTTAGGTGAAATGTTCAAATGGAAACTATAAATTATTACACCCATATTATTACCTACCAACCACACTCAAGCCGGTGTTACTTCTACCGGACCCCATATTTAAAAAAGAAGTCTGTGCAGAAAGTATACAGCCATATGGCATGAAAAATAGAGGCATTTATTGAAGACGATACAAGATATAAGAAACACTGTACATAGGACAACAATGCCTCAGTCCCGTTCAATGTAGGCGCCTTGGGACCTTACACAGTTTTCCCAATCGCCATCAGCTTCCCCTTCATATTTTCCAGAAAGCCTCTGACAATCTGAAATAATTTCCTTTCAAAGGAGATTTTAGTTTTGGGAAAAGCCAGAAGTCACAGGGCACCAAATCTGGGCTGTAGCGTGGCTGAGTTACCTGGGTGATTTGATGTTTCACCAAAAATCTCAAACGCACAAAAAGTGATTCATGAGCAGGCATGTTGCTGTGATGAAGCTGCAAATCACCAGTTAGTTGCCCATAGCTGTGGCTGTTTTCATTTTATTGCATCTCTTAACCAATTAGGAACATTGAGGAAGTACTTCTCATTAATTGTTTGGTCGGAAGAAGTGTACTCATAACGGACAACACCTTCCCACTCAAAAAACACAGGTAACATAGTCTTGATCTTTGCTGCACCGCCTCAGGCATGGAGAACCAGGAGACTTCCATTGGGATGACTGGAACTTTGTTTCCAGATCACAGCCATAAACCCAACATTCACCTCCAGTAATTACCTCCTGGAGGAAATCTGGTTCATTGGTAGCAGTTTGAATCAAGCCATTAGCAACTACAGAACAATGTTCCTTCTGCTATGGCAGAAGGAATGGATTTTGCCATGACATGTTTAAATATAATATCCTGTGTCAAAATCTCAGGCATAGTAATTTTTGGAATCCCCAGATCAGCTTTTAGTTCTTGCACTGGCAGTCTCTGATCTTTGTTGATTACAGCCATACATGTTCAACATTCTTAGGTGTTCTGCTAGTTGCAGGTCTTCCAGAACATGGATCACTGTCAACAGATTCTAGACTACCTTCGAAGTGTTTGTGCTACACTTTTATTTGTACCACACTCATTGAATCATCCCCGGAAGCCTTATGAATCATCCTAATAGATTCCACAGAGGAATGTTCAAACTTAACATAAAATTTGATGCAGACTTGTTGTTCTACTCACTCAGTCATTTTGAATGCTGTGTCCAAACAGTCACATGCTCACTCAGCTGAACCTACTGCCTCCACTGACTAATATAATGAAGTTGTCATTATTCGCTCATGTGCATTCCAGTTGACTCTCCTTGGCTGCCAGGTTACATCGATGTTGCGCAAGCCATTCTCAGTATATTTACAATGGCTGGGCTTTCTCTGGATAAACCTTGTATATATATTTTTTTGTTTTTTTGTGGGTTTTTTTTTTTTTTTTTGGCTTATTCTCTTCTCATCTTCTTTCATCTAACCTCCACCACCCCCCTCCCTTCTGGCAGCTGTTAGTCAGTTCCATGTTTTCATGCCTCTGTCTCTATTTTGTTTGTTAGTTTAATTTGTTCGTTAGGTTCCATATATAAGAGAATCATATGGTAATTGTCTTTCTCTGACTGGCTTATTTAACATAGCCTAGTAATATCCAGGCCCATCCACACTGTTATAAAAGGTGAGGTTTCCTCTTTCTTTCTTTCTTTCTTTCTTTCTTTCTTTCTTTCTTTCTTTCTTTCTTTCTTTCTTTCTTTTTTTCTTTCTTTCTTTCATTTTTTTGGTAGCTGAGTAGTATTTTATTGCGTAAATGTACCACAGCGTTTTTTATCCACACATCTACTGATGGGCACTAGGGGTGTTTCCTGATCTTGGCTATTATGAATAATACTGCAATAAACACAGGGGTGCATATATTCTTTTGAATTAGTGTTTTGGGTTTCTTTGTATATATTCCTAAAAGTGAGATTGCTGTGTCAAAAGGTAGTTAGATTTTTAAGTTTTTGAGGAAACTCCATACTGTTTTTCACAGTGGCTGCACCAGTCTGCGCTCCCCAGAACAGGGCATGAGAGTCATCTTTTCTCCACAATCTGCTAACATTTGTTGTTTGTTGATTTACTGCTGATAACCATTCAGGCAGGTGTGAAGTGATATTTCATTGTGGTTTTAATTGCATTTCTCTGATGATTAGTGATGTTGAACATTTTTTCATATGTCTATAGGCCACCTGTATGCCCTCTTTGGACAAGTGTTTCTTCAGGTTCTTTGACCATTTTTTAATTGGATTGTCTTCTTAGTGTTGATTTGTATATGTTCTTTACATAGTTTGGAAATTAGCCCCTTATCAAATGTGTCATTGGTATATATATTTCCTATTCAGTGACTTCTCTTTTCATTTTGTTGATGGTTTCTTTTGTGTGAAAAAGCTTTTTAGTTTTATAGTCCCATTTGTTTATTCTCCCCTTTGTTTTCCTTGCCCAAGGAGATATGTCAGCAAAAATATTACTATAAGAGATATCTTAGATTTTACTGCCTGTGTTTTCTTCTAAGATTTTTATGATTTTACAACTTACATTTAAGTCTTTTTATTCATTTTGAGTTTATTTTTGGTGTAAGTTGGTGGCCTAGTTTCATTTTTGTACATGTTTTATTGAAGAAATTGTTTTTACCCCATTGTGTGTTCCTGCCTCCTTTGTCAATTATTAATTTACCATAGAGGTATTGGTTTATTTCTGGGCTTTCTATTCTTTTCCATTTTTTGTATGCCTGTTCTTGTGCCAGTCCCATGCTGTTTCAATTACCATGGTCTTGTAGTATTGTTTGATATGATGTAGCATGATTCCTATACACTTATTCTTCTTTCTTGAGATTGTGAGGCTATATAGAGTGGTTTGTGATTCCACATAAATATTTGGAATATTTATTCTACATTTGTGAGATAGGCTATTGGTATTTTAATAGGAATTGCATTGACTCTGTAGATTGCTTTGGGTAGTGTGAACATTTTAATGAGGTTAATGTTTCCTATCCATGAATACTGTGTATGCCTATTTATTTATATCTTCCTCAAATTCTTTCTTCAAAAATTTTATAATTTTCTGAGTATATGTCTTTAGCTCCTTGTTCATTTATTCCTAGATACATTTTTATTGTTATTTTTGTTGTTGCAATAGTAAATGGGATTGTTTCTTAATTTCTCTTTCTGGTAGTTTATTATTGGTGTATAAAATGCCATTGATTTCTGAATAATAATTTTGTATCCTGCTACTTTGCTAAATTTACTTATAAGATCTTTTTTTTTTGGTGGAGGTGTCTTTAGAGTTTTCTATATCATATGTAACTTCTAAACTTTATATTTATATAGACATAAAGCAGTTAATTTTAATATAAAATTTATATTAGCAATATATAATATGTAATTGTATAATTTTATATCACAAAGTAAAATTCATTATATTATGCTTCAGTAACAACGAGATAGACTGCTATACCCATATAGTGCAATAATGATAAATTAATTAGTTGCAAATATATTAATTAAACAAAACTCAGGCATTTTAACCTCTACAAAGTAGGTATCAAACTAACTGTCAAAAATCAAAAAAGAATTAAATGTATATATTTTATTAAAAGATAAAAATATTTGGATATATTTTAATAACTCTGTCTTTATATGGTCAAATATAATATATTTCTTATTATTGTTGAAAAATTATTCATTATTGAATCTTATAAATGAGAACAATGAGACAATAATATTTATCCATATTCACATCTGATTCTATGCATTCAATTATTTCATCCTGACAACAATCTTAAAAATGATATATAATTATTTTAACATTTAATATCCCAATAAATATGTAGGGTATGGCAAAAGTAGGTTTACAGTTGTTCATATGGAAAATAATACATTTCATATAATGCTGGTTTGGTGATGATGAACACCTTCAGCTTTTTTTTGTCTGAGGAGTTCTTCATCTGTCCTTCATTTCTAAATGATAGCTTTGATGGGTATAGTAATATTGATTGTAGGGTTTTGCTTTTCATCACCTTGAAATTTCTTACCAGTCCCTTCTGACCTGTAAAGTTTCTTTTGAAATATCAGCTGGCAATCTTATAGGAGCTTTCTTGTTGGTAAATAAGTGGTTTTCTCTTACTGCTTTTAAGATTCTCTGTCTTTCGAAGAAGAAGAAGAAGAAGAAGAAGAAGGAGGAGGAGGAGGAGGAGGAAGAGAAGGAGGAGAAGGAAGGAGAAAGAGAAGAAGGAGGAAGGGGGGGAGGGAGAAGAAGGGGAAAAGGGGGAGGAGAGGAAGGAAGAAGAGAAAAAGAAGGAAAAGGAAAAGAAAAGAGAAGAATGTGAACAATACAATGACAGTAAATACCTATATATCAACAATTGAATCTAAAAATAAAGTAAATGAACAAGCAGAACAGAAAGAGAATCATAGACACAGAGAATGTTTTGATGGTTGTCAGATAGGAGTGGTTTTAAGGGGATGGGCAAAAAAGGTGAAGGGATTAAGAAGCACAAATTGGTTGTTACAGAATAGTTAGGGAGGTGTAAAGTACAGCACAGGTCATATTGTCAATAATAACCTAATGATTGTGTATAGTGTCAGATGGGCATGAGATTTATCTGGATGATCACTTATTAAGTTATGTAATATCTAATCACTGAGGTGTACACATGAATCTAGTATAATGTATGTCAACTATAATTAAAATTAAAAAATTAAAAATAATATAATAATGAACAAATTATAATACAAAATAAACTCTGTGTTTCTCATATGAACAACTGTAAACTTGCTTTTGACCCTCCCTATTTATTAAGTGAAGACCCATTTTACTATTGATAAAGTCAAGGCTCAGATAGATGATGCCATGAAACTAGTCTGTGGAGAAAAATATTGGTCTCCCAAACTCTAAATTCTATGCACTTTCTCTTTTTTCTTTATCTGCTTTGAAGTATTATTCCATTATCTTCTATTAAGGTAGTTTTTTGTTTTTTGGTTTTTTTTGTTTTTTTGGCTGTTACTTCTGTCAGGTGGGTTATAACACCATTCTTGGTTTCCATTTTATTTGGAGCACTTCTTATACTGAAAAACAATCAAAATACTTTTTAGATGATGCCAAGATTCAGTGCCCTAAACTTTTAGTTTTGTGATTTTTTTTTCGTACCTTTAGTGACTTTTATCTTTACTCAGTATTCTCCTATACTGGATCTTATCGTCACCTGGAAACTCTCAAACAATTAAAACTTTAATTGAAACATTCCTCTCCCAAATCACATACAAGCGTATTCATTTCAGTTAATATCAAGATGTTTTTTCAAGTTTATACAGTTGTCCTGTTATGTGAACCCTCTATTTCTTGTTTATTTCCCTTCTTATGCTCTTTTTCTTCCTCATCTATCTAAGGTTCCTTGTCTATCATTTCAAACAATCTTAATAATTGTTATTAAGACACTTCTTTTTAATTTACTGTTCTTTAAGGATACTCTCTGGAAAAAAAAAAGTGTCCATCTTCTCCACACATGCCTGGCTACTAAGCACTACTGGAAATACTTATAAAATGATGTGTATTTGTGTCTTCACCTGGGACCTTTATCGTGATGTAATCTTTTCATAATTCTTACTTCAGTTCCTATTCTTTAAAACAGCTTTTTAAAAATTTTGCATGTCTCCATAAATCACTCTAAAGTCTTCCTTAAAGTCTTATTTTCCATTTTTCTTCCACATTCAGTACTACTTACAATAGTATAGATACATCTTTATTTATCTATTAATTTTTATTTTATTTATTTGTTTTAATTCTCACCCAAGGATATATTTATTGATTTTAGAGAGGGAGAAGAAGGGGGAGAGAGAAACATTTATCAGTTGCTTCTTGTATGCACCTGATCAGAGATCCAACCTGCAACTTATGTCTGTGCCCTAATCTGGGGTCAAACACTCAACTTTTTGTTATATAGGATGACACTCCAACCAACTGAGCCCCCTCACTAGGGCTGGATATATATTTCTTGAATTAATAAATTTCCACATTAAAATAGAAATTATTTAATGAATCAAACTCTACCACTGTCACCAGACCAATATTTATGCATCTACACTGTTCTTTACTCCTTCTTTGCCAATGAAGCCAATTCTACTCCATAAGTTAATGCCATTTTTCTCTTCTTTCATATTTTCATTCTTGCCCTCTCTACTGACTCTTTTCACTGAAGTGCTGTTATAGAAAAGACATTGTGGACATAACTCATTCATGGGGTTATCAGACATCAGATGCGAGTCAGCAGTATGAAACACACAAACACACCAAGTTATGCCATTAAACTCCGTCAATTTGTTGACTCTCTAGCCTCCACCATAGCATTCTTCTTTTCAAAGCATCTCAAGAATTTTCAACACCATGGCTTTCCCCATTTTCTCATATTTCTCATTCAAACCACAGAAACTTCACAATTGTGTCATTGAAGTAAAATTTCTTTAATAAAGTTTTCCCACAGTGTCTCATTACTAATAAAAATCACTTTTTTTTTTACTTGACCTACTGGCAGTATTTATATACAATAAATTATATGTCTTCCTTCTACTTTTCTTTCTGATTATTTCCCAATTTCCTGTGTGGACTGCTCACTCTGTGCATTCTATAAGTTGTTCTAAGGGAATTTTTTGTTGAGCTTTTCTTTGATGTTTTTCACTTTTAGCATAGAATATTTACTGGTACATTCACATCAAATGGCACAGTGCCTGTTGTGTGAGAAGCACATGGTAAATATTTGTTGAATAAATGAATGAAGATTGTTTTGTCTGTTAGTACTTCCTGTGTGCAATGCTAATAAGGTTCAAACAACTACTTTTTTTCTTTCTTTAAAGATTTTATTTATTTATTTGTAGAGGGAGGTGAAAGGAAGGACAGAGAGAGAAAGAAACATTGTATTCTCTCCAACTGGGGACCGAACCCACAATCCACGCATGTGCCATGACAGGGAATAGGACCTGCGACCTTGCACTTTGCTAAACAATGACAAAACAACTAAGCCACACAAGTCAGGGCAGGTTCAGACCATTTCTAAAGCTCAAAATTATATTTTAGGAATTAGTTTTTTCTTTGAAGCACAGGAAGAACTGTGTTTTTCAGAGTATTTTTATGATGTTCCAATTCGTATTCTCCTTTTGTCTAGTAGGAATAAAAACTATAAGCAGGGCTATAAATATTTTTGTAAAATGAGAATATATCACAAAATTTTATTTTATTTTATTTTTAATATACAAAATTATACAACTTGGCTTTTGAACAAAATCAATGAGGCCATCAAATTTTATATTTTGGTCTAATCAGATTTATCCAAACTCATTGGAGTATATTTTGTTTAATATCTTTATAAAAAGACATCTATTAATGATCACTTGTAAGAACCAAATCCATAAAACCAATATTGAATTTATTGTCCATATTTTGATAATGTTAAAGACTTGAGTATATTTAAAATTACCACAAAATTAGAATCGAGGGTAAATTGATCCCTGAGGCACAGGAAGATTTTCTGAAATGCTGATATGCTGTCACATAAATATTATCAATATGTTTCTTAAATCTCTTATGAATTAAATTATCATGAGATGCAAAACAAAATAGAACAAAAGAAATGACTCCAGCATATAAATGCCTTCTTCAAATGAGCCTTTGTTCTTCTATGAGGCCATGGATTAATTATCATTCTTATTCTAAGCATCTGGTTCACTGCTTTGATTTAATGAAAGGTTAGTTTGACCCTACACTCAAACTGTCTTTGTAAAGCAGAGGAAGTAACAATTACTACCTAGAAATTATTTATCAAAAGCAGAATTTTCAAGGATGAAGTGATTACTCCTTATCAAATAAATAACTGACCTTGAAAAGCTAAATAAAGTTGACCTGAATTTTATCTATTATAGATCTGTTAAAGATAATATTTTTTTCTCTTCTAAATGCTTAATTGTTCCATAAAAATAAGAACATACACTGTTTCTTTAAAGTGCTTACATATTAACTTGATAAAGTGAATGAAGTTTCTGAATATAGACTCTAATACTTTCTTATTTAATCTAGATTAATATTTATGTAATAAATGTTTTTATATCATTTTAATGCCTTACCAATTTATGACAAAAGTTGTGGGTTAGCAGTTGCCTGAAAACTGAGAGAACTCGATCATTAACTATGTTAATTGTTCAAGATTTGTTTGTATGCTATATATCTGTGCCCCCACTCTGTTATATATATTTGTGTGTGTATTGTGAGTGTGTATATGCAGACGCAGATACCCATACATACCTGTGTGTATAATAGAAACATGCTTGCAATAATTAATAGAAGAGAATTACATTAGAAAAGGAAAAGAATCAAATTGACACTGATTGAAATTACCTGTGTTAATGAAGACATGGGTTTTCTGACCATTCCCCCTGCCCCAAAAGGGGAGAAAAACCTGGTTCTTTGAAAACTGTTGCTGAAGCTTTGCCCAGTATTACCGATGTTATAATCTGATTGTAATTAGCAGGGAAGTACCATAAGGGTGGATCATCTTTATACAAACTATAGCATCAGGAGACCTTGCATCTTTTGTAATCACCCCCAACCAATACCCACCATTTTTGCTTTGCCTGGAAGGAGAAGGACTGAGGGATCAGGGCTTGGCAGGGAGAAGCCATGAGCAAGGTACTGTCCCTTGTATCATGCCAGTGAAAGCAGAAGGTATTCTCAGATAAGAGTGTTAGCTAAGGTATTAGGATAATCGGCTAATTAACAATTTTGTGTGTAGTGGAAGGAGGCAGAGTCTTATTAAGCTCTCAAGTGGAGGAATATTGAAGTCTCCAGGTCCTGAAACACCAGAGGTTACCTATCAACAAAACTGCCAGCAGCTGAAGGGACTGTTTGCCACGCAAGTCCCAGAGTAAACATGGCAGTTTTGGAATAGTGGAGACTGGTGTTCTTATTCTAAATGAGAGAAGAATGGCTAAAAATATAAAAAGAATGAAAAAGCCCCAGAGGTTGAAAATCTATTTATTCACACATGTTTTAGGTAAATGTTTCAAAATCTATTTCCGAATATGTTGCTCTAAAGGGAAAGCTCTATTTCTAGTAACAATTAAGACCTGGCTTCCTAACTTGTACTTTTTATTTTGCCACTAGCAGTATGATTTCTAAAGGCAGTGGCAGTCCTCCATTCTCCAGACACCACTCACAAGCAAAACAAGCTGTAAAGCTACCAAATTGTCTATCAAAACATGCGTGGTTGGACTAGGTACTAATAGAGTCCACAGAATCCACTGTGGGCAGGTACCATTCTGATGGCCAAGAATTCCTTCCTCAAATGGCAAATGCTAGTTGAGGGCCTACTGAATGCTGTCACTCCTCAGCTGCCACCTAGGCAGATTTCATTGTGCAGGTGTTTACTTTTTCTTCACCCTTGTGGCTGATTGTCTTGGCATTGTGTGGTATAAAGAAGATTGGAAGTGGAGGGGAGTGTGGGAACAAACTCCCCTTACAGATCCATTTCTTTAGAAATTGTCTAGATAGTAACAACCCAAGGCAACTAGAACCTCATGACAATATGCTTCAGGTTAGTTTTAAAAACATTGTAGGCAGTGAAAAGTGTTAGCGAATGCATTGGTATACGGTAGCCCCCCCGCCCCCATCCATAGTTTCACTTTCAACGGATTCAGTAACCCATGTTCAACCATGGTCTAAAATATTAAGTGAATGATTCCAAAAATAAAGAATTCATCCACGTTAAATTGTGTGAAATCTGAGTGGCGTGAGGAAGTCTTTCTCTCCATCCTGCTCGCGATGTGAAGATCACTTGATCTTGCGTCTCCATGCAGAAAACTGCCCCGGTCTATTAGTCACTCAGATCACTTAGTAGTCACCTCAGTTACCAGATGGACTGTTGATATCCCAGTGATTGTGTTTAAGGAAGCTTTTTTTTTCCTTCTTTACTTAATAATAGCCCCAAAGTGCAAGAGGAGCGATGTGGGTAACACAGCTTTGCCAAAAAGAAGCTGTGAAGTGTTTCCTTTAAGTGAGAAAGTAAGAGTTCTTAAGATATTTCACGTTATTATAGTTGTTAATTTCTTATAATTTATAAATTGAACTTTATCATAGACATGTACGTATAGGAAAAAATGTAGTTTATATAAGGGTTGGTATTATTCACGGTTTCAGACATCCACTGGGTACCTTGGAACACATGCCCACTGAATAAGGTGAACTACTGCAAAGAAAGACAAGTTTTAGTCTGAAGAAGCTATGAGTTTGTGACTTCAAATTGTTTCCAACCTAGTTTATCAAAAGCAAATGATTAGGATCAAACTTTTAAAACTTTTGCAATATTTTCAGAAAGGGGCAACTTAAAGATTTCAAATATATTTGTACTGATCTAAATCTTTTTAGGTTTTCTTATTTTGAAATATTGGAAAATGCATTATCTTAGTAATTATGTTAGCTTACAGAATAAAAGAGGAATCAAAGCATTCATAAATTGATGATTATTCTCAAAATATCAATATCATGATATAAACAAAACATAAGCATTTATTAAATGTTTTATATCTTATATCTCCATTATATACAATGCAATAGTTATACAATTATCTATGCAAATATGTATATTTCAGAAATGTGGATTAATACTTATGTTTATATTGTTAATAAAATAAAGTAAAATATCAAGACTATAAAATGCAAACATCAAAACTTTTCTTGTTGAATAATAGTTATGTAGATTTTTGAGCAAAATAACCTACAAGCTTTTTTATTTTTGTAGATCTAAATTTGGTATATGATATGTACTTTATGCTTTGTAGGGCTTTGATGGAGCCAAAGCCATTCAGGAAAATATTTCGAGAGACTGTCTTGATTATTAAATTTCCTCTTCTTTGTGATTTCAGCATTTAGTATAAATCCTATCTTTAGTAACAGTATTTTGTAACTAAATGAATGAACTGTATCTTTCCATATCGAACATATATTTTGGTGGAATTATTAGCTCAAGAGATGGCTAAAATTTTATCACCTTTATCAGTTCTTTTTGAATGCATACAACTTGCCACACATTGGAATAATTTTTAAATGTTTTCTCATTAAACCCCAAAATAGAGTATATCAATTTACTATTATTGATTTTTTAAAATTTTGTAGTTTTTAAATTACAAAGCAACAGAGACATGTTAGCATGAAGTTACTCAATATTAATTAATGAGCCATGCTATGTAAATAATTCAACAGATTTTTTTTTTCTGATAATCCGTACTTACAGTTTGGATAATTAAGTAATATATGAAGGTTCCAATCACGATGATTCTCAATGGGAGTCATTTTGCCTCCCGGGGGCATTTGGTAATATCCTGTTTCTGAAGACATTTTTGGTTGTCACAAATAGCAGGATGTTATAGGTATTTACTAAGTTGAGGCCAGTGCTGCTAAGTATGTTACAATGTGCAAGACAATCTCCAACAATAAAGAATTACCTCACCGAAAATGTAAAAAACACTGAGGTAGATAAACCTTAAAGTAGAAGAGGTATGCACAGCATTTGGGACTTAAAAGTAATAGAAGTATAGGTATCTAACAGTAGAGCCTTCACTTCTATAGGCACTGATGTCAGTGACTAAATGAGAATATTTTCTGTGCAGCCCATGGACATGTACTAAGAGTTATGGGGATGATGGGATGGGGTACAGAGTGGAGGGGATAAATGGGGGAAAAAAGTACAACTGTAATAGCGTACTCAATAAAATATACAAAAAAAAAAGAATATTTTCATATATGTATATCTATGTTTAAAAAGTTCCAGAATGGCTTGTACAAGTTACCAGTGTAAATGCTGGTACATAAAAGGCTTTCAGTCCACATTTAATAAGCACTCACAGTCCTACCTCTTTTCAGAAGAGACCACATTATCTTGGAAAATTAATTTATATATTCTACATTTAGGGAATGATATTTGCCTTTGTGTAGTTATGTCAGTGTTTTAACATCTAATCTCTAAAACCTCAGTGGCTTAACCCAGTCTTATTTCTTGCCCAGAGTCCAAGGTGGTGGTTCCACTTTGGAGGAGCTTTACTCCACGTGGTGACGCAGGGGCCTAGATCTGCCACATTTTATGGCCACAACATTTCTAGGATCTTAGAAT
This sequence comes from Mormoops blainvillei, assembly GCA_004026545.1. NCBI lineage: Eukaryota > Metazoa > Chordata > Mammalia > Chiroptera > Mormoopidae > Mormoops > Mormoops blainvillei. Next base: position 80,456 of record PVJD01002112.1, read on the forward strand.
ATCTACTTCAGTCTTGCAAGAGAGAGCACAATGCACTTGCTTTTCATAGCCCTGGCCTGGGGACTTACTCATCGCCTGTGCTCACATTTCATTGATGAGAAGCGGTCGCCTAAGCACACCTGCATTCAAGAAGTGCAGAGCAGCTAGTTTTCACTCCCTGCAGGGCTAGTTTCACTATATATAAGGGAGAAGATAAACTTTTGGTTCTAGCTGACTTTCACTACTAGAATCCAATTAATTTATTCTATTAACAAGTTTTAAATGCCTAGTAATTGCCAAGCATTCTATTAAATTCTAGAGACACGCAAAAATGCTTTATTCTTGTTTCTGAGGGATGTACAGTCTAGTAGGATCTTTTAATCATTTCAGAGTTAATTCCTCTGAACTGAAACCCTGTAAAGATGTGTTTCAATTTACAATGGGGTTATATCCTAATAAACCCATGGCAAGTTGAAAATATTGTAAGTAGAAAATACATTTAATACATCTAATCTACTGAACACCATAGCTTAACCTAGTGTACTGTAAACATGCTCGGAACACAATATCAAAAAAAAGAAGACGACACAGTGCACTGTGGAGCACCAGTTGTTTACCCTGGTGACTGTGTGCTTGGCTGGGAACTGAGGCTCACTGCCTCTGCCTGGCTTCACAAGAGTATCACGCCACGTATGCTACCCTGGGGAAGCATCAAATTTCAAAATTTGAAATACAGTTTAGACTGAATGCATATCACTTTTGCATCATTAAGAAGTTGAAAATCCTAATTCATACCGTTGTTTAAGTGATGAGCTGTCTGTTCTTGGAGAAACTCAGCAGAGAATCTTGAAACGTTTCTGTGGTTTGCTTAAGTGTAAAATTTTCTTGGTGCCTGTTATGGACTGAATGTTCGTGTCCCTGCCAAAATTATATTGAATTCCTACCCCCAGATGTGACTGCATTAAGATGTAGGGCCTTCGGGGAGGTGTTCAGCAGGATCAGAGGAGATCTTGCTGGTGGAGCTCTTCTAAATACAGAAAGTCACAAGAAGTTTGATTCCCCTCTCTGCTCTTTGCCATGTGGAGGTAACATGAGAAGTTTGCAATTTGCAACTTGGAAGAGGTTTCTCACGAGTGTCTGACCACCCTAGCACCCTGATTTTAGACTCTCAGTATCCAGTACTATAAAATAGAATTTTTGGTTGTTTGTAAGCCACCCAGTCTATGTTGTTTTTGACATAGTAGCCAAAGCTGACTAAAACAATATCATTTATAGTTATCCCCAAGTGCACTTAACTTCAAGGAAAGCCCATATGGTTAAATTGCCCTAATTAGTATCTCTAATGGAAAGATATGGCAAGAATTTCTAAAAACAAAGGATCCTATTATTAATAGTGGTTCATTCTTTATATAGGGCAATTCTGGATTCTGGGGTCTTTTAAAGCATCTACAAAAACTACTTTCAAATGTTGAAATATGCAACTAAGAAAAGGTGTTTTGTCCTAGTTATTTCTTCTTTTCTTTGGGTATGAGTACATAAATGAAAATAAAAATAAATAAAACAAGGTTTGAAAATATGGCCATTTAAATATGTGTTTCACAAAGACAGATACCCCATTTTGCTATCTCCTGTGGCTACAGACACATTTATATTTTTACTCCAAAGTTAGTTCTACTCTTTCAAACTGGTGCTTCACAAAGGTAAGTCCTTAGCAATAATAACCAGTTTGTTATTTTCCACTGTGGGGAATAATTTTATCTGTCTAAAATAAAGCCTTTTATCCTGTTTCAATTAACAACAGATTCTCTTTTTTAACTCAGAACCTTGCCTCTCAGATTGAAAGATCTCATTTTCAAACCTCTTCACAGCACAAATGTGGCCATGAGGTATATATGGGAATGTGGCTTCTATTAGTTAATGGTTTAAAGGGAACAAACACAAATTATTATTTTTTTCGCATGCTGTTTTATTTTTTCTTTGAGCCAGAAACTTGGCTTTGACAGGTGCACCTCCAGCAGTCATATTGGACATAAGGAATCTGAAAATATAGCCATATACCAACATGATATAGCACAAAAATGGGAATCTGAGTGTCTGGTGAATACTATGATTCTGTCATGCCTCACCTGGACATATATCTAGACTTTGCTAGTGAAAGAGAAATACATTCCTACCTCGTTTAAGCTACACTGATTCATGTTCACTTTTTTATGGTCTGTTATTTTTTATTATACTTTTAAAAATTAATTTGATAGAGAGAGAAAGGGAGGAAGAAACATCAATTTGTTATTCCACTTATTTATGCATTCATTGGCTGATTTTTTTTAAAATCCAAACTTGGAGATATATTTTTATGGATTTTAGAGAGAGAGGAAGGGAGATAAGGAGATAGAGAAAGAGGGGGAGAGAGAGAGAGAGATTCATCAATGTAAGAAACATCAATTGTTTCCCTCCCATACTCACCTGGACCTGTGATCAAACTCATAACCTAGGTATGTGCCCTGACAAGGGATTGAACCCACAACATTTTGGTATGTGGGACCACATTCTAACTGAGCCACCTGACCAGGGCCATTGGTTGATTCTTATATGAGGGGAGGACCCTAAAAAATGGAATTATTTTCTGGAGGGAGGGCCCATTGTAGTACAGACTTCCCCCTCTAAGTGAGTGTCCTAGGAACCCATCTGTATTAGTGTACTACCTGGTGTTGTTGTGAGAGGTTGTGTTCACCTTCAGTGAATTTTTTTTGAATACTATTTCAATGTGTTTGCCCATTTCATGACAGGTGATTTACGAGCACACCTGCCCTGGCCAAACTGTGTTCAGCAGTTTTTGACCCAAAACGGCATGGCCCACATGCCCTACCCTCCCTACTTACCCTATCTCTCCCCAATCAACTTTTTGTTTTCCTGGATGAAAAAAAGTCCTCAAAGGGAAACATTTTGGTGATGAGGAAGAAGTATAACAAAAAAACAGCAGAAGCACTAAAAGGCATCAAAATTAACAAGTTCAAAAACTGTTTTGAGCAGTGGAAAAAACATTTTGATAGGTGTATTGCATCAAGTGGAGAGTACTTTGAAGGTGACTAAATTTTAAACATGTAAGAATAAATACATAATTTTTAAAAATATTTTATTTACTTTATTTTTAGGCAGAGGGGAAGGAAGGGAAAAAGAGAGGGAAAGAAATATCAATGTGTGGTTGTCATTCACGCGTCCCCTACTAGGGACCTGGCCCCCAACCCAGGCATGTGCCCTGACTGGGGAATCGAATCAACGACCCTTTGGTTCTCAGGCTGGTGCTCAGTCCACTGAGCTACACCAGCCAGGGCTAAATACACAATTTTTAATAAATAAATTCTGCTTTTTGGAGGGGGGTCCCCATATGTACTCTGACGGGGGATCGAACCTACAACTGTAGCATATCAGGACAATACTCTAACCAACTGAGTACCTGAACAGGGCTTTATTATACTTTATTTTTACCAGATAGCCCTGCCGAGATGAGTTACAGGGTATTATGCCTATACTTCTTTCAAACTCTAATTAATCTTCATGTTTTCACAGCATTTTTCTTAACTGTATTGAGATTGAGTGAAACTTTAGAAAAGTAATGGACAAGTTGCTATTTTTAATACCCAATTTTATGACTCTTTCAGATTTAGGTAACTATTTATTTAAGAATAACATAAGATGAAAGGCACACATAGAGTCACTGCATCACTCAGAGACTTTTTGGAAAGTGAATATACTTATGGAATCATTATCATCACCTAGAAAAACATTGTGTAATCCCTTCTGATTTCTGTGTCTCACTGAAGGATAACCATTACCCTGGCTTTCAATACAATAGGTGGGTTTAATCTGAATATTATAGAAATAGAACTCTACAGTATATACTTTGTTTTAGTTTTGTTTTTCCACTTCAATAGTATGTAAGTAAAGCTCACTAATGCTTTTTCATGTTGTATTTATTATATTCATTGTCAGTATTTTGTGTTATTTTCTGTTATAGGATATCCCTACTTATTTTGTTTCAATTTTACTTTGGTAAGCCATTGTGTTTGTTTCCAGTTTGGAGGTATTATAGTGCTGCTTCTTACATTTTTTATGTTCTTTGGCATAATTTTTCATTTACATTTTGTTGGATAGCTATAGGTGAAATTGCTGGATCATAGGATACAGCATTGCCTATCTTTAGCGTAATGCCAAATAGTGTTTCAAAGTGCTTATACCTATTTATACTCTCACCAGCAGTCTCTAAATGGTACTTTCTTATTTGACTGTTTATCATGAATTCTCTATAGAAAGCTAACTAAAGTAGATATTATTGTGTTTACTCTCCTCTAGTAACTTAAAAATTATTGAGAAAGGTGTTCACAATTTCTGTTTTCATATGTTTCTAACCTACAACTTTTAGGGTATTCATCTGTGATGACAGTCACTGTGTTACACTGAAAAAAAGTACTAATTAAACTTTTCTAAAATTAATAAAAGGTATTTCTAAATTTTTAAAAGATTTTATTTATTTTTAGAGAGAGGGGAAGGGAGGGAGAAAAAGAGAGAGAAACATCAATGTGTGGTTACCTCTCATACGCCCCCAACTGGGGTCCTGGACTGCAACCCAGTCATGTGCCCTCACTGGGGATCGAACCAGCGACCCTCTGGTTCACAGACCACCACTCAATCCACTAAGCCATACTGGCCAGGGCTATTTCTAAATTTTATAATGAATTAGGTAATTTCCTTGACGCTCTGAGGCTTTGATACAATCTGTTATTGACTACACAGATAAATTTTAGTTTGTTAATTAAGTAAATATATTTTTATAAATAAGTATATGAAATTACTATAAAAATTTAGTATTATTTCAAAGTACTAGATAATGGATGCTTTCTAGCAGTATATATGCTAATGAAACGGAGGTTGCAAACACTAGGGAAGTTGTTTTGGTAATGACTAAAAGTAAAAGAGGCTCTCCCACAATATAAGCCACTCATTATTATGATTATAACTGAACTCAGCTGATATAACTTGTCACTACAACTTTATAGGCTTTCTATTACCTAGCCACCTTTGTCCCCAACACTTCCAGCTTTATATGTACTATAAATTCATGGCCTTGTGGCAGTAGCATGACTTTCAGGAGTCTGTAACAAAGTGGCATTTTAGGTGTGTCTCTCTGAAGCAAGAAGCAAGATCTTGGCAGAAGCCAGAAGGAATATGGATTAACAATGGAAGTGATCAGTCATTAGTGATCAAGTTTAACAGGTCCACAGCAGAGAGCCATACTAGTCTTATGCTGGGAATTTAGAGTTAAACACAATGTGATGTTTGTGAAACATATTAAGGACAAGGAAGATTGGAAAGAACTGAGCTATAGATATGAAGCTGAGTTATATTAGAAGCTCCATGCAAAACCCAGATCAGTGAGAACAGATACAGGATCACATGCATGAAACAGAACCTGCAAGAATTAAGTAGGCAACAGGTCTCAGACCACAGGGGGAGGAAGCAAATATGACCCTCCTTTGGGTAACAGTATTTCGTGAAGGCAAGGAAACTGCAGGTAGTCAACAGACCCAGGCTGAATCGTTCCAGCTAGATTGCATGGGCCTTGCACATGGTTATTTAACTTGGGAAGGGGAGAAAAGAAAAGGAAGAAGAGAAAGAGTTGGAGGAGAGGGAGGAAGTACACGGACATTGCTAAGCACTGAGTTTAGCAAAGTACGTTTAATATAGTTACTGCCTTCACAGAATTTATGATCTAGCAGAGGAAACAGATTCTTGTATAATGAAAAAATAACATAATGGGGTAAGTTTCATATTAACACTGTAAGAGGTATCCTGATAAAGAGAAAACAACACAAGATTTAAACAAACCTGGATTTCAAAGCTGAGCTTATGCCTTCTTGAATTCAGTTTCCTTATCTGTAAAATGAAAAGAATAAGAGCATCTTTATATAAATTTCTCTTATGATTAAAGGTAATAATCAATTAAGTGGCTTTAATAAAACCTAATGTTATTTTATTATTATTGTTTTTATCCTGTGCCAGGCACTAGTCTAAGTCATATATATGTATGTGTGTGTGTGTGTGTGTGTGTGTGTGCGTGCGTGTGCGTGTGTTTATTCTGTGCCGGGCTATATAGACAATATATATAAATATATATAAACTTAATCTTTCTAACATTCCCATGAGGCTTGTATACTTATTACCTGATTTGATACAATAGGACCAAAACACAGAGAGGTTCAGACGCTTGACCAAAATCCCCTATTTAGGACATGGTTAAGTCATATTTGAATGCAAGTTTTGGGCATCTCACACAATTAGTAACTAGTAGCTTAACAAATAAAATAAAAAAATCCAGTAGAAACACATATGTATTTCCCACATTTTCTTTGTTTATGAGTATAAAAGAACTTAAGGTATCAGAGACCAAGTGTTAGTAATTAGCATACCTAACCGAACTTTAGGAAGGTAAATGGTAGATAAGGCTTTAGGAATAATTGGAAATTTGAATACCATCAGATTTCAATCTCTTGTTCTTATCCTTACTTCCCTCTATCTGTTCACTTCTGTACAATATTTGAATCTCAGCCAGTGTGACCCCAGTTCATATATCCTTATTGCCTTTGTCCAGAAAGGAAAAATACTCGTCTTTCCATCAAGTTCTATAGGAACAATACCAGGAAAGAGCTCTGGTTAGCTATGACTGGGTCAATGTGCAATGAAAGTTATGCCTAGGAAAAAACAGGTGGCAGGACCAACACAAAAAGGTTACTGGGTTTATAGATGTGAGGGACATATGAATAAAGTCTTTTTTTTTTTTTGTCTTTTACAAAAGGAAGAACTGAGTGAATTTGCATGGAGAAAGAGGAAGGGTGGTCATGAAGGTTATGCCAGCTTCTCTTTATTCTACCATGTAACTTTAAATGAATTCATTGTATCACTAATTATAGTTTTACTTAGTACATTTTGGAAGACTTCGATATATTATACATGGCATCTGATGGAAGAAATTTAACTAAAATAAAGATTTTGCTTAGAAGATGTAAAATACCTTGAACTAAAGTCTTAATTTTTCACAAAAGGTTACCTGAATGATTTTTTGATTATTTCTTTATTTTAAAAAGTTACACTTTGTGTGGTAATTGTTCTTTTAACAACTGACACAATTAATGCCTAATGCATGAGAAATGTAATTTATGGTTTTATTTGGAATTGTACTCAAGCACCTGCATAGCAATTACTGGGGTGACATTTTTGTCTGCACCATAAAGCATTGCTCATCCCCCCTTTCACCAGTGTAAAATTGAAGCAAAGAGCCTCTTTCCTTCGGGAGTACCTGCCCTGATCCTATCTGGTAGAATGAAAATATGATAGCCTTACTGACACCATAAATTATGCTTCCCCAGCTCTAGGATCCTTCTGCAACAGAAATCTACACCATTAGTCTGACTTCTTTGCTCTGTAGGAAGTTGTTTTACCTTTACAATACTTAAATGGAAAATCTTTCTTCTCTTTTCTCATTTCAAATTATATGGCAGTGGAAGATCACAAAGGAGTATTTCTTAGGAAGCACACGATGTAACATTTCTCCCTATTGTAATAACAAACATAAGGATCTGATTCAAATGGTGAGTGAATATCAAAACTCTGAAGTTGAGTGAAACTACATCAATTTCTTCCTTTGAAATAAGTGGTTACATGGCTCTCTTGGGTAAACTTTAACTTTTTCCATTTACAAGGAATTGGAAAAACAAATAGCCAGTAACTGTCACTTCATTGAAATTTAAAGTGAAATCCTTGTTTGTGTTGTCTCTGTAGACATTTTTATGCCAAAGGTTGTGATTTCTCCATGGTTCTTGTTATACCCAATAACCTCAAATGCTTTTGGATGAAACTCTGCTCTGTTATCTGGTTTTCCTCTTTAACTGATAACATTCAACTTCTTTTTATTATATGGGTTTTTTTTTCTTTTTCCTACCTCTCTGTAATGTCACTTGCTTTTCCTTCTAGTCATTATTTTTGGAGGAATGAAAGGGAAAAAAAGACATTTTTAAATTCACCTCAAAATACTTTCCCATCAAACTGTTCTTGAAAAACCTATTTTTTATGACACAATTGCAGAGTAAAGCTATGGGTAATACCTTATTTACACAAACTGAAGGCTGTTATATCTGTGTTTGGCGACCTTGAAACTGTATTGTGCTCAGTGCCCTTTTTATAACCTTAATTACTGGGGAATACAGATCTTTAAAGAAAGACTAACATTTCACTTTAACATCCACAATAATCTATTATAAAGCCAGCTAAGCCAGTCCCCAAATACAGAGAAATGTTATTACATGCTCAGCTAGCTGTCAAGGGGCCATGAGTCAGTGGCTTACAGTTATCAAAAGTAACAAGGTTGTTCAGAATTTCCTCCAACAAAGCCAGCCAGCTTATGGACGGATTAAGCTCTCTTTGATTAGAACAACTGGAACATGTCCTACCCTTTTAATTAGCATTTTCTTTTGCTTGGTGGAGGCTGGTAATTTGACACTCACATTAGGCATCTCAAGAAACGATGGGGTACTTTTTCCCACTCATGAGCATTAGAGCCATGGTATATACTTCTGCATCAACTAAAATTTGAGCTGTCGAAGGATTTATGTTCAAAACCCTGTAAAATCCCAAGGGCACTGTGCTTCTAATAGACAAAATGTAATAACCCTCTGATATAATGTGTGGCAGGAGACTCCGTTAGCCTTTAGGCATAGTATATTACCCTAAGGCCATGCTCTTTGCTTTCTATCTTTGGGAACAAAAAGTTTTATGTCAGCTTTATTGATATTTTACAGGTTTACATTTTAATTCATAACCTGAAGGCAATTCAGCAAAAGAAGACTTCTACTTACTTAGTTGGAGAGTAAATATATTTTTTCTGTGACCACACTACACAGAGAATCGTCAGTGGTGGAAGGAAAGGACATAGTAGGCTGCCATTCTGCAAGAAGCAAGTGAGCTATTTAAATACAAATTTAGGCATAAATATCTCCTTTTTCCAACTTATAGACTGTCTATTTGCATCATTTTAGTATTTCTAGGGGCCCATAATTTCTCTACTTTATTTTTATTTTTTCCCTCATTTCTTATTTTACTTCCATCCATCACTCCCTGCCCTCCTATAAATGAATAAGCATTGAATAAGAAATTTTCCATTGAAAAAATTGCTCTGCATTTCTCCTGCTTAAGATACATGAAGGGAAAAAATCATAAAAGACAAAACTCACAGAAATAAAATGTCTGTTGCTTCATGCAGCTCTTAATGTGACTTCAGGAAAATAGAATATTAAAAATATAAACAGCTCAATTGTTTAAAAAAAACAGGCTACCTAATTCAATTACTATTTTTTTCTTATTTTCAGTACTTTTTTTTGTTATAATTAAGGAGCTAATACATTTATGTTATTTCTAAAGGGATATTCTATGTTTTAGTTCTAAGCTACTCAATATAAATTTAGATTTCAGAATATTATTTTAAAAAACATTTTCAGAGAATTATATATCAATGAAAGATTTCTCCATATTTTAATCTTTCAAATGTATCTAAGTATTTCTAGTGCTTACACTTGTACAGTAATCTGTTCAGTCAGTTGTTTCTCAGGTGCCAATGTTTATGAGAAGCACAGAAGATATGAGAGAACAAAAACGAAATTCCTGTCTCTCCCAAGAAACAAACAGGATCATGGTAACTTCTAGTAAGAGGCACCTCATTCAGTTTGCAAGCAAAAGACATGTTTGGTTATTACTGGTTTATTTAGAAGCCGTAGCTTTTCCATGTTTTCACTTGTTTTTATTTGTTTGCTTAATTTGGGGGTGTGTTGAAAGGAGTATGAACACTCGGTGAGGGGCAGGCAGTTTGATTTATTCTTCTAATTAAGGTGACTGAAGTGTCACTCTTCTGGTTTGAGAGATCTTTCTTTGTGAGGTGGAAGGTGAAACCTTGAGCTCAGCATAGAGGGACAGATTTAGAGATTTGATAGGAGGAGAGAAGGTTTGAAAAGGCTTTTGCAGATAATGGGAGAGGAGCTGACTATGGAAGTATAGAGGAGTGCCTGAGCCACACTGAGAGCCTAGCTTTCAAGTTATGAGATTGTCCTCCAACAGCTCTCAGCACAGCAGATGTACACGAAAGACTGTTTGATGGAGGTTTAAAAATTTTAAAAATTTTTAAAAAGCTTATCTAATGAAAGAAAAGTGGCCTAGAATTTGTTTAGATTAGAAATGGAGGTGTTGAAGAAAACACTAAGAGCAAATGCATTTTCCTATAATAAAGACAATGTCAAAAATCATTGTCTAAATTATATGTACTTTTGATATTTGAGTAATGTATGGAAAATGTCATGCCCTCATCATGTTAGAGCTAGCATAGCTTTCTGCAGCTTTTCACACTTTTCCTTAGTCTTGAATTAGGATTGAACTCAGAGGAGCATATGAATAATTCTTTGAAGCTACAGACATATAGTGTTCTTGTATGTTTGTTTTGTTTTTAATTCCCACTGCAAAAAATGATATAAGTCACCTACAAAAACAATTGTTCCAAAAGTTATTATGTGGATTTAGAATTGCTAGATTTGTGATCTCCGAAATTATTTTTTAACCTCTGGGACCACAGATCTTTGAAGAATATACAGTCTGAGTAGTATTGCATGGAAGAATTCCCCTTGGCAAAAAAAAAAAAAAAAAAAAAAAAGTTATAGAGAACAAAGTTATTTATTTTATAATCTAACTCCCTTATGCAACATGTTAAGTCACTTAGAATGGGACCAATGGGCTAGATTAATCCTACAGATGTGATTTGTTTGGTCATACTGGTATTTAAAACTTTTTCAGTTTGAAAAGAATCTCAGTAGGAGTACACTTTTCAGTTTACATATTTTCCATAATTTTTTACAATATTTTGCACTTCATGTTTATCTATTAATAGTGATTGTTTTGTAGGTATCTGGAGTTGGAAATACTGCTTTAAGACTACATTCTGCCTTGTTACATAGTAAGAGAATAGTAGAATCACATTGCTATTAGCAATAGTAAGAATATAAAAGAATAAAGGAAGCTGCTTTGTTTTAATTGAATAATAATGGTCACAATTTAATGAATATAGGTGATTCACAGAGGTTTTGAAATAACATGTTTTCCTCACAAAAATCGTATAAAAACATGCTATTATCTCCATTTTCAAAATGAAGAAACTGAAGATCAATGAGGCTATAATATCTTTCCATTGATATTCAGCTTATATGGAGCAGAACCTGGATTTAAACACCTAAACCCAGTCTGTCTAGTTCTAGCATTTATGTCATTAATTACATAGTGCTATAACACAACTTTGGTTTTTCAAAAGAAAATTTCTATAGTCCAGTGAAAAAACAAGTCCTAGGAATTGTTTTTTAATTTCTCACATAAAACATAAAGAGGAAATTAAGTCTTCTCATAGCCTATATAGGCCTTAAAATGTTATCTTATTCAGTCTTCACAAAAACCATGGACCTCAAAGACATTAACTGGAAAAAGGTATAGTGCCACTAGGTACAAGAATTTGGATTTCAATATATCACTGCTGCAATATAGACATCTCAAGAGCACTGATGAGCCAAGATTAAAGAATGCATTATTAGGCCTACTGCATTAGAAGAAGAGGTTCCATTGGCAGGTCATCAACCTTAAAAGTTCTATTCTGGCCTTGTGAAATCTGTGGTATATGTATTAAGATTATAGATCGACTATGTAGTATAATTGGATGAATCAACAGATGTTAAACATGTCAAATTTAATTTAAAATTAAACTGTCAGAAGAAAAAAGTAAATATCATAGTCATTGAATATACAGATAGTAGAGTTTTTTTTCACTCATGCATGTCTCATAAATACTAAGTCAAGATCATGTTCTATTATTTTTTTCTAGATGAAATTTCTGATAAAATTGTTCTAGGTTTCATGCAGGCTCATTTCCCTTTCTAAGGTATCTATATAAGCTTTGTTTTTCAGTATATTTTACAGTATTATTTTAGCTATCCTATTAATCTAAACCTTACCAAATCGGCATTTTTAAGGGCGGCTAAGCTTTGTCCCATTTCAACTGAGTGAAGGTTGAACATTTGGGTGATTACATTGTATGAAGGTTCTACAATTTTTATACATCTGTTTCCTAGGAACTGTTGAAAATAGTACTGTTTAGTTGCTTATAAAGATGTTGACAAGAAAATTCAATCAGCTCCCTCATTCTTTCACAACAACTCCATTATGCAAAACATATTCTGTTCATATTTACGTCTGAATTTGCATCTACCTGGTATCTGGACTCAGAAATTACAATTTCATGCCTTCATATTTCAGGCAGACCAGACCTTCTCTGTCAATTTCTTAAAAATTGGCATTATCAATATAAGAAAGATACCTTTTGTGAAATTCTAGATTGACTAGAAAACTATGGTTATTGCTTTCTGATGGAACTTAATTGAAATCACATGTAGTTCAGTCACTTTCTAGATGTGTAATCTTAAACAGTTAACATTTCTTGATTTTAAGATTCATATCTACAAAAGTAGTTACTGGAATATTGTGACAATTAAATGAAATAATGTGTGCTAAGTAAGTAGAATAATTTTCAGACTGCATAAATAACTCAAAATAATATTACTTCCCTATTGGCAGACTATGTCTTCTTTAACAAGGGCCAATCAGAGGTTGAGTGAGAACGTAAGACCTCACATCCCCTCAGAAAAATGTGAATTAGGTTGGGAAAGGGCACCTGACTCAATTTTTTTTTAAAAAGAATAAACTAATAATCATTGAGTATCAACTATGTGCACTGATTTTGAAGCTTTGTATACATTTTCTAATCTAATCACTAGAAACTATCACCCATAGTTTACAGAGGATAAAGATAAAATACCCGTCTCACCCAAGATCACACATGAAATCAGTACTTGTAGGTTGCAGGATTATAAATTTGCACACCTTCAGTAAAATTCATGAACATGAAGATGTAAATTACAGCATGGGGAATATCATCAATTATATTATAATAAAAACATATGTGTCAGATATGTACTAGATATTGGGGTGATCACTTTGTAAGTTACATAAATGCCTAATCTCAATGTTGTACACCTGAAACTAATATAACATTGTATGTAAATTGAAATTAAAATAAAAAAATGCATAAACATCTTCTCCACAAAATAAATGGTTATAATAGAAGAAAAAGGCATTTCTGTATTCCATTTCCCACATAAGAGGATAAAATATATTTTATTTTTTCAAAAAATTACTTTCCTCTTCTCTCTGATTATTAGGTAAATATGTCACAAATCTAGACATGATTTTTCATTAACAGTTATTAATACAGTGATTTCCCCAGTAGAAGTCTTTTAAGAAACTATAACTCTGTTGCAAATAGCAGAAAAGAATTTTGACAATTTATATGTTCTTTCAAGAATCAAGCTAAAGTTTAACTGCTCTTATAACCATCACCTCTAGGGTGTATCTTGAAGAACTATAAAAATCTGCAGTACATATTCTGCTTTGACACTGCATAAAATCAAAGAGTCTTCTGGATTCAGCTATATCACGTAAAGATTTGGGACGTCGGTATTTCCATTCTCACAAACTGAAAAATCAATTATTTTTCCTTGACCTATAAGAGAACTGAGGTTTCAGAGTAAACTGAAGGCTTGAAATTTGGAGAGACAGGGAAATCTTTAGAGTCACAACAGAGTCCTGCCCACCTGGATTAGAAGCTGCCGGAGCAGTGGACTGGTAGAAATATTTGATGTTAGTGTCCTTACATGCAAAAAGCTGAGTGTAGACCAGTTTGAGAGTGAGAAACTTCTGGGGTTGCTGCCTGGGGGGTGGTACACTTTAGTGAATTTCCCTTCCAAGAACTCCTGCTTCTCATATGCCTGACTCTGCCGGCATGAAGATAAGAGTAATTGTGAAATACCCCTGAGCCCTCTCTATAACAAAGACCTGCTCTCCACAACAAAGACCTTTGCTTAAACAGATAACACATCAAATAGACATGAAGGCTAAATGTACTGTTGTATCCTTGATGGGATCCTAGAAATAAAAAACAGAGGTTAAGTTAAAACTAAGAAAATTTGAATTAAGTATGTACCTTATTTACTATAAAGTATCGGTTTGGTTCATTAATTTGGGGAAATATAATAGTGAGAATTAATTCTAATATAAATGTTAATAATGGGGAAACTAAATGTGAGGTATATAGGAGACCTTTATAGCATCTTTGCAATTTTTCTAAAAATCAACAATTATTCGAGAATAAAAACTTTATTAAAAATCATGAAGGAAACATCAGGAACAGAAGTCAGTTCTAGGTGGTCCAGAGACCATGATAATATTCTTATCCTGAATATACTGCTTAATTTCTATATAAATTCAAGTCCTCATCTTTTTAATAGTGGACAACTCATTTTCTTCTTTAAGAATACTCTGACAGTAACAGAATGAGAGATTATTATCTAAGACTATTTTCTTTCTTCCTTCCTTAATTTCTTCCCCTTCCTTCTCAAACAGGAAAAGCCAGCCACTTTCCCCAGACCCCACCCACCCCACCTCTCACCCTCAGTCCTTCCCCTATTTGGCTTTGTTGATGGGTCCTTTATGCATGTTCCTTGATGACCCTTCCCCTACCTTTCCCCTGTCATCCCCCTCCCTTCTCCCCTCTGGTTACTGTCAGTTTCTTTCTTATTTCAGTGTTGCTGGTTATATTTTGCTTGCTTGTTTATTTTGTTGATTAGGTTCCACTTATAGGTGAGATCGCATGGTATCTGTCTTTCACTGCCTGGCTTATTTCACTTAGCATAATGCTCTCCAGTTCCATCCATGCTGTTGTGAAGGGTAGTAGCTCCTTCTTTCTTTCAGCTGTGTAGTATTCCATTGTGTAAATGTACCACAGTTTTTTTGATCCACTCATTTACTGTTGGGCACTTAGGCTGCTTCCAATACTTGGCTATTGTAAATTGTGCTGTTATGAACACTGGGGTGCATAGGTTCTTTCAAATTGGTGTTTCAGGATTCTTAGGGTGTAATCCCAGCAGTGGAATTGCTGGGCCAAAAGGTAGTTTCATTTTTAGATATTTTAGGAAATTCCAAACTGTTTTCCACAGTGGCTGCACCAGTCTGCGTTCCACCAACAGTGTATTAGGGTTCCCTTTTCTCCACAACCTCGCCAGCACTCGTTGTTTGCTGATTTGTTTATGATGGCCATCCTGACTGGTGGGAAGTGGTATCTCATTGTGGTTTTAACTTGCATCTCTCTGATGGCTACTGATGCTGAGCATCCTTTCATATGTCTCTGGGACCTGTGCATGTCCTCCTTGGAGAAGTGTCTATTCAGGTCCTTTGCCCATTTTTTAATTGGATTGTTTGTCTAGCCAGCTACATACAAAAAAATGAAATTTGACCACCAACTTACACCACACACAAAAATAAACTCAAGATGGATAAAAGACTTAGATATAAGTCGTGCCACCATAAAAGTCCTAGAGGAGAACATAGGCAGGAAAATCTCAGATATTCCACGGAGCAGTATTTTCACCGATATATCCCCTAGAGCAAGGGGCATAAAGGAAAGAATAAACAAATGGGACTTCATCAAATTAAAAATATTTTTTAAATATTTATTTATTTATTTTTAGAGAGAGGGAAAAGGAGGGAGAAAGCGAGGAAGAGCATCAATCAGTTGCCTCTTATACACACCCTGACTGGGGACCGAACCCACAAGCCAGGCACGTGCCCTGACCCCTGACCAGGAATTGAACCAATGACCTTCCATTTTGCAGGGTGATGTCCAACCAACTAAGCCACAATGGTAAAGACTACTTTTGAAATCTTCATTAGGGTTATATCAGTTCCTTATCATAAAATGTGTATTCTACCATTGAGTTAATGATTTTGGAAAATTATAAAATCATGTGTCAAAAGAAAGTCATTTGTGATAAATAAATACTAGAACCTAAACAGAATAGCATTAAAAGCTTAATCCAAAATATTAAATTACTTAAACTTTAGTTCTGATCATTTATGTGAACTGATACCTTTTTTATTATTGTTAAAAATTACAGATCAGGTGTAAATCAGGTATCTTTGTTTTGATTTTTTTGTTTCTGGTGTACTACTACTGAGAGTTAATATTTTCTCATTTTATTTGGTTATTTAACAAATATTAATTATGTTCCTACAAAAATAAAAAATATTGTCAGATATCACTGACCTCTTGGATCCTAAAATCTACGACTGAGAAAAACGGTAAACAAGATGAAAAAGTAAAATACGTAGAAGGTTAGTTACTTATACATGCTAATCAAGAATAATAATGCAAGGAATAGAATTGAAATTTAGACAAAAAAGACAGAAGTTCTGTATGAAGAAAATAGCTTTTGTAAATACCAACTGACCTGGAGGTGCATGATTCAGGAAGATAGATAAAGGAAGAAGGAGAAGAAAAAGGAGAAGAGAAAGAAAGAGAGAGAGGAAGGAAGAAAGGAAGGAAGCGAGGGAGGGAGGGAAAGAAGGAAGGAAAGAAAGAAAAAAGAAAGGCCCAGTGATTGGAGTATGCCTGGATTGTTTGATAAATTGCAAGATAGTCAATATTGTTAAGGGGTGTTTGAAGGTGAAGGATAGCAGAAGGCAATGAGATTTCAGAAGTAATGAGTGGAGGACAAATCATGTAGATTCTTCAAGGTCAGTGTAAAACAATCTTTTTTTTTTCTTTGGGTGATGTGGGAAGACATTGGTTTGCATATATTTTAATGAGATCACAGGGACTGTCATGTTGAAAAGGGATTGAAAAATACAGAACAAAGGACTTTTAGAGATGGTGTGAAAGTGGTTTCATGTTAAATTTCTTTTGAAGGAGAACCTAGAGGATGTTCTGATGGGTTTGAGGAGCAAGTGAAAGGTGAGCCAAAAATTAATCACGTTTCTTGGACTACATAACTGGAAAAATAAGGTGACATTGGCTAAGATGTGGAATATCATGAAGAAGGTGTTAAGAAGGATTATTAAGTCTCAGTTTGGATATATCACATTTGGGATAATTATTACAATCTCAGTACAGTTAATAAGTAGACAACTCAATATATGGATTTGAAGTGCAGAGTAGAGGACTTGAATAGAGATATAAAATTAAGGATTCATCAGCATATAGATATTTTTTAAAACTATGAGACTGGATGAAATTACCCAAGGAGTGAATATAAATATTTCAGATGAAATTCAAGTAGAACTTCTTAGAGAAATCCACCTTAGAGAAGTTGGGGGACGGAAAAAGTAAGCAGCAAGAATAAGGTTGATGAAAACAGGTGAATGAGGTGCCCTGGAAGCTAAGTGGAGAAATTATTTAAGAGGGAAGAGAATGATTCCTTGTGCCTAAGGCTGCTTATAGGTCAAGTAAGATAAAGACTGAGAAATAAAAATTGGATTTAAAATATATTAGTGGAGGTCTTTGGTAACTTCAGTAAGAACAGGCTCTTTTCAGTGATGGTAGGAAAAGAAAAACCCGATTAGAATGGGTTCATGGCAGAAGGAGAAGAAAGAAATTGGAAGCGGTAGGTAGAGACAATTATTTCAAAACATTCATAGTAAGAGTAAATAATGAGTTGGTAACATGAGGGGGAAATACGTTAAGTTAAAATGAATTGCTTTCGTATTTTTTAAGATGTAAGAGATAATACCATGTTTAAATGCTTTAATCATTTTTTTATGCTTGCTGTAACAAATTACCCTAACCTGGGTGGCCGAACACAACAGAAATCTATTCTCTCATGACTCTGAAAGCCAGAAGCCTGAAATCAAAGTGTCAGCAGGATCGCACTGTATCTAGAAGTTCTGGGAATAAAACAGCTTTGCCTCTTCCAGCTTCTGGTGGAGCCAGTCATTCCCTGGCCTCCTTGGCTGTGTCACTCCAGTTTCTCCCTGGCCACATTGCTTCTTCCTTTCCGTGTGATTCTATCTTCTCTTCCAGCTTTTCAACAAAATTTGTCTTTGAATTTGAGGCACACCTGAGTAGTACATGATGACCTTATCTCAAGATCCTTTGCTTAATTACATCTGCACAGACATTTTCTCCCCCAAATAAAGACATGTTTACAGGGTCTGGGTAGTAGGATGTGAATCTGTTTTGAAGGGAGGGAACATCATTCAACTCAGTACAGATACTGGTGGAAATGATGTATCACGGAGAGAATAACTGATGGTGCAAGAGAAAAACTGAGATTTCTTAAGTCAATACACAATTGGACAAAAGTAGGTAAACAGTTGTGAATATATACAACAAAGGGTTTATTCTTATATTATTATTTATTAATTATTGTATTATTTATTTGTATTACAACTGCAAACCAACTTTTGCTCACCTCTGTATTTTTGAGAAACTAAGAAGATATGGGGATTAGTTCATGAATTGAGTACATGATAGTTGTTCGACTGTAACAGGAAAAAATCTAGAATATAAGAGTAAGTAGATGAACAAATGAGCTTATAAAACTCTTATAATTTCTTCAATTTTCTCAGTCATGAAACAAAACTATTACTTTTGGGTTTTTGTTTTCCTTTGTTTTGTTCTATTTTACAGAGAATACTCCGAACTGAGAATTTTTGTTCAAAGTAATTTGAAAGTAATTTGAAAGTAAGTAATTTATTAAGAAAGCACTGTCCAGAAAGACCATGAAGAGAGAGGGAGTAGGAAGTCAGGGAAGAAAAGGAAGTCGAGAAATGAGATAATATCAGGCACACTCCTATAAATCTTCAGCCTGATCTTTTAGGGCAATTCTGTAGTGCAATTATCTGCACCAAGGCAAGTTAGCTGGACTTTCACACAACAATATGCATCAGTTACTGTTTAAATGTTTCTAGGGTGGAACATTCTCAGTACTTCTATTACAAAACAGGCTCTATTGGTTAGTCTGAGATAGTTCTCTGAAAAAAAGTCCCAGTTGCCAGCTGTTGAAATGAAAACTCTATGAAACCAAGTGCTAAAAAAGAAACAAATGAAAACCCCAAGTCATCAGAATGTTTTTCAAAGGTACTGGACACTATTGAGTACAATTATTGGTTAAACGTAAGGATGAGAGAGAGGATACTGAAAGTTAAGAAGAGAAAAGA
This sequence comes from Mormoops blainvillei, assembly GCA_004026545.1. Taxonomy (NCBI): domain Eukaryota; kingdom Metazoa; phylum Chordata; class Mammalia; order Chiroptera; family Mormoopidae; genus Mormoops; species Mormoops blainvillei. Next base: position 99,614 of record PVJD01002112.1, read on the forward strand.
AAGAATGAAATAATTATGTAAGAGGGTAGATGTGAAGTTGGAGTTGGGTGATGGAGCAAGGCTGTTAGAGAGGACTAAGCATCTGCCACAGAGACCAGTCACTACAGTAAGGATTTTCCTCAGCCACATTCAGCATGTAGTAGAGAGAATGGTGGATTTAGCCAGGGTTGTGGTTTCACCAAAAAATATGACAAAAACAGACAGATGGAGGAAATGGTATATGCAAAAACTATTTACTGTGGAATTTAAGTTGGATAAGAAGAGAAGAGAGGACATGTGGAAGGCTAGGGATCATGAATAAATTTTCAGATAAATTGATTAAGAGTGGATTGAAAACCATTAGTGTTGCAGTGTTGATGTAAGCTAGATAAACAGGAAATGGCAATAGAAGAATTGAACGTTTAAATTGTGATTAGACAGGTAATGAAATTATGGTATGATAGAGTCTGAGACAGGGTCACAGAAGGGAATGGTTACTATAAAATGGATAGAATGACTGAAAGAGAGAAGGTCATACTAGCTTGCATTAAAAAAAAAAATCAAAATTGGTGTTTTTTGTGTGGTCATTGTACTACTGAATATGGAAGAAATAAGCAACATTTTCAGCATATCATGCTTTATTATTACAATAAAGATAAAAATGTAACTGAAATTTAAAAAGAAAAGCTGTGCAGTGTAAGGAGAAGGTGCTGTGACTGATCGAACATGTCAAAAGTGGTTTGTGAAGTTTTGTGCTAGAGGTTTCTCTCTGGATGATGCTCCATGGTCAGACCAGTTGATTTTAATGGAGATCAAATCAAGACATTAATTGAGAACAATCAATGTTATACCACGCAGGAGATAGCTGACATACTCAAAATATCCAAATCAAGTGTTGAAAATCATCAGCTTGGTTATGTTAATTGATTTGATGTTTGGGTTCCACATAAGTTAAGCTAAAAAAATTTTCTTGACTGTATTCTGCATGTGATTCTCTATTTAAATCTAATAAAAATGTTCTGTTTTTAAAACAAATTATGATGGGCAATGAAAAGCAGATATTTTACAATAATGTCGACCAGAAGAGATCATGGAGCAAGTAAAATGAACTGCTACCAACCACACCAAACACCAGTCTTCATCCAAAGAAGGTGATGTTGTATAAATGGTGGAATTGGAATAAAGTCCTCTACTATGAGCTCCTTCTGGAAAAAAACAAAGTATTACTTCCAACAAGTACTGCTCCCAATTAGGCCAATTGAAAGCAGCACTCAACAAACGGCATCCTGAATTAGTCAATAGAAAATGCATAATCTTCCATCAAGATAATGCAAGGCCGCATTTTTCTTTGCAGACCAGGCAAAAGCTGTTACAGCTTGGCTCTGACGTTCTGATTCATCTGCCATATTTACCAGACATTGTACCTTCAGTTTTCCATTCATTTCTATCTTTACAAAATTATCTTAATGAAAAAAATTTCAATTCCCTGGGAGACTGCAAAGGGCACCTGGAACAGTTCTTTGCTCAAAAAAGAAAAAAAAAAGTTTTGGGAAGATGGAATTATGAAGTTGCCTGAAAGATAGCAGAAGGTAGTGGAACAAAATAGTGAATGCATTGTTCAATAAAGTTATTGGTGAAAATGAACAATGTGTCTTTAATTTTTACTTTAAAATGGAATGCAAATTTTGGCCAGCCCGTAAAATCTTCAGGGAATGAAAGTAAACACAGCTACTAGATGACCATAATGGCAGGTATATTTTGATTATGTGAGGTTCAAAGTTGAATATTCTAAAGAGGAGGGAAGAAATATTTTAGATGCTGTAATGATATTTAAAACCAAGTTACTTCACCTCCAACCCAGAAGTATAAGGGCTTTGGGGGGAATAAATCATTTCTTACAATAACTTCAAGAGAAGTTCTACCATCAAAGGGAGCCAAGCTTCAGTTAATGCACTAAGAAAAACTGGGAAGATAACAGAGAATTTGATGACAATTCACCATGAGTTTCAGAGGATATAGTGAGAGTTTTAGCAAATAGGAGGGGATTGTATAGAAGTAGTAGGAGAATTGGGGTTTGCAAAATGAAAGATCAGCTGAGGGTCTTGGGCTACTTGTATGGCTGCGATGAACAGGTAAGAACAATGTGATGACTTTAGTCCAAAGGAACATAGACTGATAGTGTTGAAAGAAGCATGAATGCTGACTTGGGAAAGGGTCTTACTAGGATAAGGTATAGATTCAAGCTTCTATTTGACTTGACCTCTGGTAAAGGAATGGTAGACAGATGTGCCAAGGGAATGTTGTGCCCCGTAGAGAGGTTGACCCAATTCTAGCATGAGGGCTCCCTCTTGATGCTTGTAGACAATGATCCTCAGAGAAGGTTCTTAACTCTAAACACTGACTCTCTCTTACGTTTGGCCATCCATCTATAATATGAAAAAATTGAAACAGGTTTAATTTGGGAAACATGTTTTAATATGTTGTGATAAGAAGTACTTAAACTTTATTTTTGGCAACAATTTTTAAATGATATATTCATATATTAGATATATTTTTATAGTAAATTTAAATGATCCTCCAGTTGATTGCAATAGGAAAAAAGGCAACAATATAGAACGCATAAGTGAAATATATATGTTTTGCTTCCATGTCCCATGTTTTTGCCTTTTTTCCTATTGTAATCAACTGGGTAGTCATTTAAATTGACCGTTCAACTGATTATATATACTGATTTTTCCAAACCCCGAATGGAAATCTTTCTTCTATAAGCAGAACATTATCCCATATTGTTAATTCCTTTAAGCACCATAATTAGAGGAAACCATTTTTTTACTTTCTCTAGTAATTTTGATTCCACAAGTATTAGTTCTCGAGTCAGACGAGTTGCTCCTTGGTGCTAGCTATCAAGTGTATGTATTTTCCTAAGAGAGATTTCTTAGGCTGCCTGGAATATCCTTTGCACAACCTGCATGTAGGAGTTGCAGTTTTGACCGATCTGTCTCCAGGAGCGTGGCACAGAGTTGAGAGAGGCAGGGGGCCTATCACTTTAGAAGCAAATCTTCTGACTGTGGGTACCCATTTCTTCCAAGTTATGACCAGATGCCTTGGGCATTGCCCTGTCACCCCATTCACCTCCTGCCTCTTCTGTCTATTTCTTTCCATGAGCCCTTACTTACAGAAGCATATTTTGGCACATCTTTTAAGCTATGGAGTCCTTCTTCAAACTCATTTTGTCTATGTTCTATGTTTGAAGGATTATGCACAGTTCATGAGGTACCAAATTTTCCCTTTCTTATTTTCCAGTGAAATTAAATTTGGAAAATTTTATTCATTTCCAGAAATTTGGTGTTGGGTAGACAGGCCTAACATGTGTCTGTTCACCCTTTGACTAAAACTTGAGATTGTCTTTCAGAAAATAGTAGGTATTTTTGTGAAGCTACAGAAAGGAAAAGGGAGAAATCCTGTAAATAACGTGTCTAATTTGAGTTGCCTTTCACACATATTTGTCTAAATTGCTATCACAACTAGTTATAAACAAAGTCTTGTAGGATTATATATCAGCCACTATCAACCTCTAGCAATGTTCATTATAGTATAATTTAGCATCATTTTACTTTTTCATAAATGTTTATTAACAAAATGTGGAATATATATAAAAAAGAAGGCATTTTGTGATCATTTCCAGCCACTATTATGTAAATTGCTGACATCACACTAGATTTAATTTTTTTTTATCCTCACCCGAGGACATTTTTTTTCACTGATTTTTTTAGAGAGGGAGGAAGGGAAAGAGAGAAACATTGACATGAGAGAAGCATTGATCAGTTGCCTCCTGTACGCGCGGTGACCCAGGGTGGTAGGCACGCATGCCCAGACTGGGATCATAGTGACAGCCTGGGACTGAACCTGCAACCTAGGCATGTGCCCCAACTGGGAGTCAAGCCTACAACCTTTTCATTACGGGACAATATTCCAACCAACTGAGCCACACTGGCCAGGGCCGGGGTCACATTGGATATTTTAAAAAATAAGATCTTTTTTTGAAGTAGTTATTTTCACAATAAAATTAATAGGACAAAAAATCTTAAATTAAAGATTCAATCCTTAGTTTCTGGACCAGTATAGGTGAGTAATGAAAAGCAATTAGGCTGTTCACCTGTCTGAAGTGTTGGATATCATATTAATCTAAGGGAATAATTTCATTACATAAAAAGCCACTTTGGGAGTTTACTTCTAGTACCTGTTACAATTCTAAGAACAACAAACACAAATGAATTAGGAAAGCAAATGCACTTAAGGAGCAGTCACATGGAATAGATTTTTTTTTAAGTAGATACATTTTCCTAGAATAAAGCAGATTTTGGAAAAGTATATTTCTGATGTTTATCCATTTATTTGCAGTGTTGTTAGAACTCCAGACCCTTTACATCTGGATCCCACATCCCAGAGATGGTAATAAATACTGGGTTGAAATGGTCAACCTAAGAAGTACATGCTGGGGAAACTAGAACCAAGAGGAAAGGATCTAAGTGAGAAGAGGAAGAGAAGAATAAACAGGAAAAAATCTCTCTGCACATGTTTTGTGACCATGGCACTTAACATAATTTATCTTATGTAATTCATGCAGCATCTCTGAATAGCAGACAAAATTGTGATGAGTTTGTCTTTCTAGCAATATTTCTCATTTGGCAGGCCACCTTTTAATGTTGATGACAGCTTTTACTATATGAAGAGAAGATACAAGGATTTTGAAAGATTCTTTGACAGCCAGAAAATGTGTTTACTTTAAAAGCTATCTACAACTTGAGCTTGGCTCAGGAGAGAAAAATCCTTCTTGGGAAGAATATCTGTTTTGTCTCCAAAACTATTAATAGTTATATTTATTTAACAAAGGTATAGTTACTTATGAAAACAAAGTGTAGATGGGAACAATTAAGCAAAATAAAAATTAAAATAATTTCCAGTACATGGTTATGTAAGTTTGGGATGTGGCTGTTAGCATGGTAGGGGATAAGAAGCAACTAAATAGAGAAGGTCTCAGAAATAGCAAAGGGTCAGGGCTCATAAAAGACTTAGCTAGTGGAACTCTATATTGACTTGAGATTTACATATATATATATAAAATATCAATATTATATATCTATATCTATAATAGTTTTATTGAATATTCATTTTTGTTTCATACTTTCTATGATTACTCTAATACTAGTTAGATGCTTATCAGCCTTCTTTTCTCACTGAGAACACATGGGAAGTACATTCTCCAGCCTTCATTCCACTTAAGGTGATGTCGCCGACTTTGCAGTCACTGGAAGTGAAATACGTCCCTCTTATTCTGGCTGTGGAGAGTTTAATGTGATCCTCCGTGCTTGCTTTGCCTGTGCAGCTGAATGGGGGAGATTCCCTGAATGATGTGGAGGATATGGATGGTGCTTTGCAGGCAACGAAACAATCATGTACATGGCATTTGGTTCCCAGAGCTATTTCTGGTTGGAGATCCACCCAGAAGGTTCAACCAACTCATATAATTGTGAAGAGAACTGAGGCTTATGGTGTCAAATCACCGAGTTTTGGGGATTGTAATAAGAGGTATTGTTAGCACCATATAGTTATAATACATTTATAGTTATATTTTTCATTACTCCAAGTCTCCAGCAAAATGTTTTACCCAGAATCCTTTGAGGAGTGGAAAAATAAGTTAGTGGCCCAGAAAATCTATACAGTTACCATCAAGAAGAAAAAAAAAAAAAGGCAGGGGTCTCAGATGGTGCCAGAAGTGGTAACAAAGAGCCAGAAAACAGAAAGAAAAACAACAAAAACAAAACAGAAATACTGAGCCTGTACTGATACCAAGAAAGAGAACAACCTTTTTTTTTCCAAACTGTATTGAAAGAAAGTCATCCTTAGAGGATGGTGAGTGGAGTCAGGGAGGATATCCATTCCTGTTTTTATATGAGACAAGGACTCAATCCATTTTCATGTGTTTTAAATTAAAATGGACCCCAGGATCCAGAGGCATGATGACTTTTAGATGGGCAGAAGATTCAAAACAACTTTTTTACAGCTTTAGGATCTTCGTGTAAAGTGGGTTGCATGATTCAACAACTTGTCTTTTTCAATATTTATGATGTATTCATTCCAACATGCCACACTCCATTTGACTCACAGAAATTTTGCTAAGATAACAGTCCTGAACTTTTTAAGATTTACCTTTTGTACAAGACAGGTAGGATACTATCAGCTTCCCTCTTATATGGTCTTATAATGAGGATATCATCTATGTTGGACCACAGTGATACATACTATGAAATGGTAGACATTCAAGGTCTTGGCAGATGAATTATGTTGTAGCATCAGGGATCTAACAGCCCAGAAGATATTATAAGGATATACTGTTAACTAACGCAGGAGAAAGCAAATACCTTTTGATGTTCTGCCTTTTGGAAAAAAGAAAATAGGAACTGTTAAATAGATAAAAGTCTTGGTTCTAACAATTTGTGGTTTTAGTATGAAAAAAATCACATCTTTAATTGTAGCTTCAGTTAAAGTGACCACCTGGTTAAGCCTATGATAATCAATCACCTTTTTCCTAAAACAAGTTGTCTTTATATAAGTCAAAACAAAGTTAAATAGGATGTGATAGAAATTAGCACTACTATTTATGTCTAACTTTCCATGGGAAAACAATGGAAAGTCAAATTTATTCTTTTTACCATACTGGTGTTCACCCATAAATCAAGGAAGTAAAAGTGAGGATTCTTCCAGTGTTGAGTATATATTTACTATACACTTGGAATTGGAGGAGAAAAACACACACGATTTCTTAACAGACCCTGTAAGAAAGAACCAGTAACCCGAAACCAGAAGTCCCACTCTGACCGAAAGATCTACATAGGCATTTGTGATTCTGATTGATGGGGCTTAACTTAGAGCCAGTGACCAAGAATTTAGCAGAGTTCTGCATTTTTTTCCCCAATGCATGTATATTCTTATCTATCAAATAGGTGAAGAATATTTGGAATATTCAGAATACTGAAAGTGAGCTTTATAACTTCATTGGAAGTACAGCATGGAAGGAACTGGAGAGCATTATGCTAAGTGAAATAAGCGAGGTTGTAAAAGACAAATACCATATGATCTCCAGCTATAAGTGGAACCTAATCAACAAAACAAACAAGCAAGTAAAATAGAACCAGCCACATTGAAATAAATGACATACTGACAGTAACCAGAGGAGAGGGGGAGGGGGATGACAGGGGAAAGAGGGGAGGGGTCATCAAGAAACATGTATAAAGTACCCATGGACAAAGCCAAAGGGGGTAGGATTGAGGGTGGGAGGGACCAAGGAGAGTGGGAGGGGAAAAATAGTGACAACTGTACTTGAACAACAATAAAAAAAAGTTACTCCTGGGAATCTCATCGTTCAACTCTTGGCTCAAGTATTGCAAATGAGTGATGGCCCATGACTCTACTTTTATCAATCAAACAAGACTCCCATTTTCTAGTCCTAGAGTGTTGGGGTTTTTTTTCGATTGCACTAAGAATCTTAATGGAATATCCATGTATTTTCAATCTAGAGATCCTACGATCAAATAGCTACCACCAAAGATCTTGATGTAACCAACTGTTTCAAATAACACTCAAATTTTGCTACTAGCTTTGCTTCTAATGCTTAAGTACTGCTTTTTTGACCATTGTAAATTCATCATACCTCCAAAAACATTGAAATTGAGATTATTTAAATGGCAACTTTTCTCATCTTTGTCTGTGTTTACACAGAATAGCCATTTAAGCAAATATTTTTAAAAAGGACAAAAAACTATTCCCAAATAAATCCATAAACTCTGATAAACGTACTTATATCAATAAATTCATCCAAACCTAAATCCATACATACACACACACACACACACACACAGAGTCTGTTCATATAGGTAGATAGATAGTCTCTGTGTGTGTGTGTGTGTGTATGTGTGGTCTGTCCAGAAGGTATCCAGTTATATAATATGGAAAATGTGAAAAACTAAGATTTTCCAGCCATGCATGATAAAGATAAGGCCACTGGCCACGTTTACTTTCCTGTGATTTTTGGCTACAGCAGAGTAGTTATTGTTGAAGGTTTTCCACCTTCCAAGGTTGCTCCTTTCCTGTCCTTTGGTTAGAGAGAATAAGAATAGTTGCTTTCCTACTTCTGAATTACCAGCTCCTCCAGTGTCCACGTTGTAGTATTTGAAGCAAAAGAAAGCCTTAGAGACTCACCATGGTAATATTTCTCAGATACCAAGGTCATTAGCTGGTCTTGTCTCATTTTCAGAATCTTCTTTTGTTTGTTTTATATATATTATCTAAAGTTTTTAGCTGTGTTTAGGAGAACAAATAGGGAAAATTCTGTTTCTTCGCCTTCCCAGAAAATGGAATAATTTATAATTTTAACTTACTACCATTTAAAATGACAGTCTGGCTTCAAGCAGATAAGTTAGAGTTCTGTTAGATACCTTTTTGTTGTTGTTAATATTTACTGAATCCTCAATTAAAGGGAAACTATTCTATACTTACTGTTTACTAGCTCACTTACTTCCCAATTTAAGAAACAACAACGAGAACATACTTGTCCTGGGTCACACAGCTAATTAGTGTCAGAAGCAGGATGTGAAACTAGAAAATTGGCTCCAGAGCCCTTTTAATTACTTCCCTATACTATCTCTCCCATTATAAGATGGATTACTATGGGCCTAGCAAAGGCTAGGTGCCTGCCTTGGACTGGTAACTGTTGCTCGAAAAGTAGCATCTGTTAAAGAAAGAAGAGAAGAAAGAGTTGCTAGGAAACCAAACACAAGAAACAACACCAAGGTTTCGTGTCTAATTGGCGCCATGAAAGGATTGCAAACTTCCGTTTTCTGTATATGATTCAGCTATTCATTCATGTCCCCATCATTTCTTGGAGCATATTTTTCTCTTATTGTTTGCTGCCCTTTATTTAATTTCTTTTTCAGTTTATCAGTGCATTAACTTTTAACACAAAATTTCTAAATCTTATTTGTTTATGCCTGTTATTACCAAACTGTTTTATATTGAAAGTGGCTATATTCTACTCTATTCAAAACAGAAAAGAACTGGAGAGAACATTTGAACATTTGAAAGATTGCTTCGAGTATCACCAGTGATGACATCCTTCTAACCACATGTTTGTGAAAGTAGTTGTCACTACAGTAGCCCCCTCATGTCCATTAGGGATGTGTTTCAAGACCCCAGTAGATGCCTGAAATTGTGGGAAATACCAAACTCTACATATACTATGTTTTTTTCCCTATGCATACATACCTATTATAAAGTTTAATTTATAAATTAGGAACAATAAGAGATCAAAAATAACAATAATATAGAGCAATTAGGTCAAGAGCTTTCACCTTTCCACTTAAAAGAAGCATTTTACAGTTTCTCTTTGGCCTATCTGAATCGCCAGCATCAAGACTCCTGTGCTCTGGGGCCTTATTAAGTTAAATGAAGGGCGATCTGATAACCAAGGCGGCTACTGCATTACTCACTGGGCAGTATCAGATACAGTGTGGATACACTGGATAAAGGAATGATTCATATCCCGGGTGGATCAGAGTGGGATGGCACCAGATTTCAGTATGCTACTCCGAATGATAAGTGATTAAAAATTTATGAATTGTTTATTTCTGGAATTTTCCATTTCATATTTTGAACCACAGTTGACCTCTGGTAACTGAAACCACAGAAAGTGAAGCTGCAGATGAGGGGAGACTATTGTATTACAACATTATGTCTAAGGTATTGCATGGTATTATTTGTACCTAAGGTAAGTGTTTAATATACTTTGCAGATAATTGGCATTAGTTCTTCATAATTTATTTTCTGAATTTAATTTTATAGTTTTATTTTTGATACACATTATTGGTTACTTTTAAAAATAATTATGCTTAAATTAACTTTAACATTTCCTCTAACTCACCCCCTTAAATTGAATACCTACTATATCAAGTGCTCTTCCAGAATGAAAGGAAAGTAGGTATATTTCCTGCATGTAAGCTAACATTACTTTGATTATTTATTTTATTAATACAGCACACAAATACACACACATATATATGAAATAAAGTAACTAATTTGTATAGTGTTTACTTGCTCTAAAGAGATATAGAGATCTGTCCAGAAAGTATCGGGGCATGTAATATGAAAAATAAACATTTACTGAAGAAGATACAAGATATGAGAAACATCATACAGGACAATGATGCCTCAGTCCCCTTCAAAATAGGCACCTCGGGACCTCACACAGTTCTCCCAATAGTAATGGGCCACTGCCCTGTTGCATTTTCCTGAATCTCATCGACTGTCTGAAATCTCTTTCCTTTCAATGTTGATTTTGGTTTGGGGAAAACAAGAAGTCACAAGGCACCAAATATGGGCTGTAGGGGACTGGCTTTACCTGGGTGATTTGACGTTTTGCCAAAAAATTCTGTGTGAGACTCGAGCAGATGTGTCGTGGTGATGAAGCTGCCAATCACCAGTTGTTCATAGCTGCAAACTTATGAATCATCTGAATAGTTTCCATAGAGAATTATTTAAGCTTAGTGAAACAGTTTATGCAGTTTCATTGCTCTACTGGCTCAGTCACTTTGAATGTGACGGCCACTCAGTACACATGCTCACCAAATGGTGTCGATTGCCCCCAGTGGTTAGTACATGAAGTCATAATTGTTCCCACATGTGTGTTCCATTCTGTTTTCCTTGGCTTCCAGGTTATACTGATGTCACACAAACCATTCTTGTTATATTAACAGTGGTTGGACTTTTCCTCCCAGACCTTGTACATATGTGTGTGTGTGTTGTATACATAGAGAGATTTCTCTATGTATTCATGTGTATTCCTTTGGATATATATATTTCTCTAAGAACAAATGTGTGTGTGTGTGTGTGTGTGTGTGTATATATATGATGTTATATATATATGATGTTCTTTAGATATATACAAATAATATATAAATTTATATAATTTAATATGGATATGTGAAATAAACAGAATTGCCTTAGCATATACATGTATGTATATATACACATATATGATCTAGAGGTCACATCTTCTGTCCATTGGAGGGATATATATATAATTATATTTGTATGTAATTTAATAAGTATATTTGTGTATTTCATGTGCATATGACAAAAATAATAACAGGGATAGTTCCAACATGCCACGAAGGCACACACAATGCATATATTTAGAGCCAAAGAAGAAAACATTTTTTTCTCACTTCTAACATGGTTCACAAAGAATGAGCTGGTTGCTTCTAAAACGTTATGTATGGTAATGATATATTAGATGTCTTAAAAAATATCTTTGTATTTTTCTTCATACCTTGCTTGCTTGCTTTTATTTCTTAGTTCAAAATACTCTTAGATATACCTGTGGTTCCCATGATGGAGAACTTCTGTGTGAAGGGTAATGATAGGCTTTTGAATCTCTTTGTGTGTTTGAATGGAAACAAAGAAAATCTAATGGCATCTTAGATAATGAGTGTATGTGTTGCTTACACCACAAAAAAATCTACAGGAAGTACTCCATCTTTCATCAGTTGCCCAAAATGTTGTTAAGGACATGGAGATATTTTTTTCCCAACCTGGAATAACTTGTTCTTCAGCATGCTGGCGTTTTAATGTTACTGACACTGCATGGCTTTCACAGCTAAGAGTCATGCCTTTATACTGGTATACTGAGCTGGAAGGATGTGAGGACACCAAAGACATGAGGACTGGTTTCATCAGTTAAAAAATATCCTCTATATGCCCTCAAACATTTTTTTCCTCACATCTGAAATGTGCCTGTTTTTGAAAATATTTAATTTTCCTTGGATGAATAAGATTGTAGTTTCTAAAACATAGGTAAAGTTATTTAAGGGATTTTCATTATAGAAAAGAACTATTAAGCAAAGAGTTTGCTAGACATAGGCATAATTCATAAAACATGTCACTTATAATAAATAGGATAAAAAACATACCTAATTCCACTTGGTACCTGAGTACTAAATGTGTATAATTTTCTACATATGTATGTAACTCAATATACAAGCATCTAAAATATTCAAAATATTCAGGTACTAAATATTTATGATGTCTTATTCAGTCTTCACTGATAACACCTTTATAGTCCCAAGAGTTCCCTGCTAGAAGAACACAAATATATGCCATGGCTGTTTATGAGGATTGCCCAAGTTACCATGTTGGCCAGGTGTTGTTTTTTGTTTTTTGTTTGTTTTTCCCTGTATCTCTCCAATGTAGCAAAGTGTCCTTGGCTTCATTTTCTGTCTTTTGGTCCAAATGTTAGAGTCTCAACTCTGGTCCTTACATCTACACCATCAACGGGGAAGGTCGATGTGGTAGAAAAAGCCAGGACATGAACATTGCAAACCTAGGATTCAGATAACGTGATCTTCCATCTTGCTTGCATTCTATCCTAAATGTCTTAACTATTCTCACCCCTTTCCCTTGCTTTTCATTGTATTTTGACTTAATTTTGATAAGCTCTGTGATGGAAACATTTTAGTTTGGTTTGTAAACCTTTCTCTTCCATGGCTTCTGGGATAGTGTGCTTGCAGTATATTTGGAGGTTAGCATTGCATTAAGGTTATTTCTCAGGTGACAGCGTATCTGGCCCAAGATGGGTTCCAGAGTCATTCCAAGTGTCAAGGGGTATTGGAAAAGTATAGATATGTCAAAGAAGACCCACAAACCCACTTGCTAAGACTATCTTTATTCAGTCAAGGATTATCTTTTGCAATTAGTCACAATATTACCAAACAAAATCGGGATTCTTTGACAAACATTAGAGTGTGAATAACTGCTGTTAGTCAATATTAGTAACTGATACAGAATTAGCCCCTACATTTATAAGTTTGTGCTTCATTTTCTAGTTAACATTTTTTTCCAAGCAGAGCAAAAAGGAAATTGAGTAATAATATCATGTTTTTGTAGATGAGGAAATATGAGTGTGGAGATAAATAAATAACTGAAGTCACATAATAATTATCAGGAAATTAAAACAAAAAGAGCTTTATTTTGTTGCAGGTCAGGATACATACTAAAATCAACCAATGAATGCATAAATAAGTGGAATAACAAATCGATGTTTCCCTTCTTCTCCTTCTAAAATCAATAAATAAAATAAAAAAAGCAACTTTATTTTGAGTTAGTTCTATTACTTTACATTTCATTTTATTTTTATAGAAAGCAGTTTCCTCAAATTTGAACAGTTGTCATTAAGAAAATTTCCTGAAATGGAAAACCTTGATTGTCCTTGAATGAGGCAGACATGGCACAGATCAAGTGGCATAAACACAGACGTAATCCCTGCCTCCATGAAGTTTGTGGTTTATTTAAGTTAGGAATTTTGGAGATGCCTGATTTGTGCATAAGTTCTATAGTTTAAAATAGGGGTGTAAGATAGCTTACAGCTTTATTTAAAAAATGTATATGTGGTAATGCACTTGAAATGCCTAGCACAGCACCTACCTCTTTTTCAGAACTAATTAGTAGTTATTATGATCATTATTAATATTGTTGCTGGAATTAGTGAATTTCAATGTCATGAGAAGAATGCAATTTACAAAGAAGTATAGGTTTACCCCAGAATAAGAAATCTTAATATTTATTAAATGTCATCTAGGGCACATTTATTAGCCACTTAGAAAAATTCACTTTGCATTCCTTTCATATAAACTACCCTGGTGCATTGAATATGCTATTAATTTGTAAAGCTGATGAGCAAGAGCAAGTGATTTGGGTAGTGAAATTGTAAAAGTAGTGTGTGGACATTTAGTAATTGTGCTGAGGGATTATGGCAGTTACAGAAAAAAAATTCATCCTAAAAGTGCCATTGAAGAGCATTTTTTAAACATTTATTATTCAGATGACTCATCTAAAATGGATAACTGCTCTGACTGATTATTGCTTAAGACTGTTTAATTTCTTTAAATGACTTAATCACTGAAAACTTCATGTATAAGTTTGGGTTTCAGGTAATTATTGAAGGAGAAAGAAAAGTTGCTTGTCACTAGATCTCGGTTTGAAATTAGAAATAAAATGAGAACAATAAAACATGCACCATGAGATTTCTCTCAAGGTTAATGATAACTCAGTTTTAGAAGCAATATATTCAGACATGACTGGCTCTTAAGAAGACAAAAGTAAGTTTATTTTTGGTGCATCCAGCCTTTATTTATTACTCTTTGTTTTACTTCGTGAAAACCCTCATACCCTTTCATCCACCTCCATTTTATGTTACCGGTATCAGCCTTCCACTAATACCAGCTCTAAGAATACACACACACACACACACACACACACACACACACACACACATCAATGTGTTATCCAAGTGTATTTGCATTTTAAGTCCGAATGCCAATGTGGCATTAAAGTCTGTATTTTCATCAAAAGTATTTTTAGAGAAGGAAGAAACATTTTTTTGGTGTGTTGTTTTGTTTCTCAGGAAGGGAAAGAAGGGTAAGTTAAAAAAGGGACTTTTCAGGGCTTTAAATTAGAAGCATCTAAGTAGGATAATCATATATCCTAGCTTTCCCAGAAGAATACCAGTTTAGCTCCATTATTTTGGCATAATTTATTGCATCCCATTTGACATTTAAAAAAATCACATGGTTTGGAGGCTAAATGATATGAGCGACAGATTATAAAAATATATTTATTATGATTGATTATTGAATTATTCAGACAAAAAATTATAAACATTCTCCTTAACTAGTGTATATATGTGTGTGTGTGTGTGTGCGCATACATATATACACATGTATTTGTAAATATAATGTCCAAATTAATATATATTACTTATTCTTTTAGGGTTGTTTGTAGAACTCTTTCCCCCTGGTATCTTGTTCACATATAGCAAGTTTTATGTAAGAAAAATTCTCTTGACATCTTACTCTACAAAAAAAGTAAATTACAAAATTTGTAGGTGTTTTCCATTGGTCTATATAGTTTATATAGATAAGCTTAATTTTATTTAAATTATGACATTATGTGTGGTATGTATAGGTATATCAGGTAAAAGTTGTGCCGACAGTAAAACAAAAAATTAAATCTCTAAATTTCAGGATTTTAACTTGATAGAAGTTTGTTTTCCACTAAAGAAAATTCTGGAGCAGCTTGGGAGAGTCTCTAGGACAACCCCTTGCAAGTAGTAATTCAAGAATCGTACTCCTCCACAGTCTTATAATGAATAGTCTAAGTGCGCTTCAGGAGAGGAAGAAAGAACATGGAATGTCATAAAAAGTCTTTTCATTGCTTCAGCCCGGAAGTGACACATGTGAGCCCCTGGCCCAAACTAGTCACAGTTATGATCATTGAAAATATTTCTTCTCCTTCATTATTGTTAAAGAAAACATAATTCCCTCCCTATGGAGACAATTCCAAATTCTATCTCATCACTGCATCCAGGTTAAAAGTTCAGAATCTAGTGACACAAAATGGTCTTTATGTTGAATCAAATGTGGCTCCATTCAGTTAACTGTCTCTATATATTATATTCAAAGGCCAAAAAAAGAAAAAAAATGGGATACTTATAATCATCACTTCTGTTCAGAAAGAACAGAAAATACCCAACAGTTATTGATCCATTCCAATTTTTAAATCCCACTGGGAAGCATTATACAGGTCTCTGATCTGAGGATGAAACAGATATTTTAATTATCCCTGATTCTGCTCTCTGGGTGAATATCCCTTGTGTAATCTTTTCTGTAACTTCTAGACCCAGGATCTGGGATCTTCTTTCTCTCCTATTATCTCTTTTGAAAACAACCAAAATGAACTTTTGGAAATATGCTTTTCTAGTGGCTATATGCCTTTCTATGCCTGCTTTTTGCCTTCCTAGATGTTTTGATTTAATGGAGTTAACTGATGAAAGGGTAGTTAGCAGATAGAGCAGAATAATGAGAAAAAGTGTTTTTTGTAGAATTTTTTTTTTTTTAATTAGAAAGCCATTTGAGCAATGGGAATAAAGCCACATTTCCAAATCACTTACCAGTGAAAAGCTGAGATCTTGATCCCTGCTCTTGGGTCTCCTATGTATCTTATTTGTGACTTAAGTCTAAGCTGAGAACGAAAATAAAATACTTATTCATTTCCTAAAATCTCCTCTCCTCAAGGTCAGTTAAACTACTCTGAAACATGTCTATCTTAATGGAAATCTTTTAATAGATATAAATTTTTGAATGTTACAGTAGATTAGGTTCATTACTTTCATTATTCATAAGAGTTATTAGAAAAGTAAAAATATTTTATGCATGTTAAAGTAATTTTTGTGCATTTCTAATAAATTACTATTATTAATATAATTCTCACTAAGATTTTATATGAATGTAGATATTAAATAAATTTTAAAAGATAATATTTAAAACGAATTTAAAAAATTAGCATATAAGCACCATATGGTATCATTTTTATTATTGTTACAGAGCTTGCCAAAACTATAAGTGAGCCGGCGTGGGCCTGGCCACATGGAGCCTTGGTGAAAGACCCAACAATTAATGCTGGCAGGAGCGGACCTTTATTTACAACCTTCCAACCTTGGGGGCACTCAGACCACCTCAGCTTGGAGCCCTCCTTTCCCATGAGACCCAGCACTTCCCATGCTCTCCTCCAGGCTACTAGCCAAAAGGCCCGGAATTTTCCCATCCCCTTGTTTTAAGCCAGCTGTGCAAATAGTTCTCCAGTTCTTCTGGAAGGTACCAAAATTGCCATCCTCACTCACCAGTTCTCTCCTTCAAGACCTGGGATATGTGTGCATCAGCCTCCATTTAATAGTCCAGAAAAGCATGTGCCATGTTTCTCTGGTCATGGTGAAACTCAGGAAAGGCACGAGTCTTAATAGCTCAGATAAAAATCCAGGTGAGGCAGGACAGGATCTTGCAAGGAAGTCCTTTGCAGCTCCCCAGGCCACATGGTCTCCTTCATCACTACACACTACATCCTACATGGCAGATACTCTCCTTCTCCTTTCTTTATCGCATGGCCAAGACTGCTTCTAAGCCACATGGTCAAGGGGCCCTGCGTGGCTGCTGCATTTGACTTTAAATCCTCACCTTGCTCCTCCTCCTTAACCCCATTTCCGACTCCTCCCATCATTGGCTACTCCTGCCAGTACTCTGGTCTCTCCTGCCTTTTGGCCTTTTTCCGGCTGCCATTGTTAGTCAAGGCAGGCTGGGAGCCCTGATGTAGGAGAAGCAGCTTCCTGCTCTCCCTCAAGGGCGGCAAGCCCCTCAGGTTACATCATGAGTCAAAGTCACACCTGTCTCCCAGGCTCCAAACATCTGCCACAGCTACTTAATGTATCTATGTAGCTAGCCAGTTGTTATTGATATGCAAAGTACCTCTCAACCTCTCAACCGGTCAGTCCACTTCCCCATACCCCAAGCAATGGCTGTGGGTGCTTTGGGACATCTCAGCCTACCCCGTGTCCTGAACCTCGTTCTACACCTATTAACATTGTGAGTTTTAATTGCCTTGATCTAGTTGATCTAGTATTTCAGTTTAGTTTTAATACACTTTTTTTTGTGTCTCATTCCAGTGTCTATATAGTATTACCATCTTGCTTAACTAAATGATGTCATTTTTGCCTTTTACAGTCTTTAATTGATAATGCACTCTAGCTTTTGGAGATAACTTTCTGCCATTTTCATAACTCTTAATAATTATGATCTCTTTGTCATCACTATTTTCTGGTTCATAAAATTAATGATTATTACTATTTTGTTGTTGCTTTTACATTTTTTTCCCAGAAAGGAAAGGTCTAATCTTAGAGTCTTAAACTTGTATAGTTAACTGACTCATTCAATTAGTTCTGCTTTTAATCATAATTTTTATAAATATTTTAATAGCATTGAAAATACAGTCTATATAAAGGAATCATACAAGGATATATTTATAAATTTTCAATCTTGATCCAAGTTTGTAATCTATTTCAGTCTTGACTAAAGCTATTTTGATGTACCCTTCTTTGAATTTTTCCTTTTAAATATATTAAGAACTTCTCATGTAGGCAGAAAAGTGGCATATATATCAATGTCTTCACAGTTGATACTAAGAGAATTTTGTTAGTACAATAATAGTAATGACTTGCTTTTATTAAATGCTTTTTCTAGTTATTATTGGGCTACTGAGCTAAGACCTTAAAATAAATTACATTAATCATTATAACCACTAAATATAGACAATATACCTCCTCTACTTTATTTAAAGAATTAAACTTTTAAGGAGATTATGTAATTTGACAAAAGGAACGCAGCCAAAAGGCAAAGACCGGATTTTAGTGCAAATTCTAATTTCAAAACTCCTGCTGTTAAATCCTACTTATCATATACATATACATGTACATATACATATACATATACATCAATAAGTATAATTTTTTACCTAGAACTTTGCAGTAAATTGACTAATTTGTCTTTAAATTATATTAAAAAATCAGTAAGTTTTCAAGGGTCTTTGTAATGAAAAGAACTGTATAGATGGCAGCTAATATTCTCCTCTGTTCTCTAATGACCTTCCTGTAACAGTTGAGGGAATAATTGCTTCTACAGAACTAAGTTCTAAAGCTTTCCTCTGCCTATAGACAGGCATCAACAGATGACTGTCTGCAGGTATTTGCCTGGGGTAAGCTATTGAATGTCAATGCAAATCAGGGCAGTTTCCTCAACTGTAGAAAGTTACTGGCAGGAACCTTGCAGGCATAGGTATATTTTAAGCCAGTAGAACTGCACATTGTTCAATAAGTTTATATCACCAAATAACTATTTTTGACCTTGATATAAGCTGTTTTATAATTCTTTATAATACATTTTATTTTAAAGCACATTACTAGG
The DNA here is from genome assembly GCA_004026545.1 of Mormoops blainvillei. NCBI lineage: Eukaryota > Metazoa > Chordata > Mammalia > Chiroptera > Mormoopidae > Mormoops > Mormoops blainvillei. The sequence goes on from PVJD01002112.1 coordinate 118,489, forward strand.
AAAACTAAAAAGTCAATAATTGTGTATATGGTTTAAAACACACATACATTTTAAAACACATAACTTGCAATTTGCTTGTGTTATATTTTTATAATATAAAATATTTGACATAATACTCATAATAATAATTATAGTTTAACATTATGCTAAATGTTTCAATACTAAAATTAATCAAGCTTTTTATAAGATTACATTTAAGAAATTAATTTAATAAAAATAAAATCCCAGAAACAAAATCCTAAACTGGCTTAATCATTTACATATTTTATCTATTTCTTTTTGTTTTATAAAAAATGGCATAAATTTCTAATGATTTGGGACCTAGCCACCTGCCATTCTAAAGAATGTTTGTCTCTTCACAAATAAAGTGATGTGCTAATTAACTGTTAAAATTTTGAGTAGAGTGTTGAGAAATAAAATGATAATGTGTCATAGTGAAAAAACAAACAACATTTTTCTATTTAGATGTATTCATCTTACTATTCCTAGTGGGACAAAAATTGATGAAATTGTTATGCAAAGAAGAAACAATGTCACCTTTTAAATTACAATCTGGATGAAGATCTAGGAAACACAAGCAGTCAAACTAAAATAAACTACTATTTTTTAAGAAAATCAATATTTGTACCAAATGAACAGCATCACAAATAATGTGTGTGTGGATACACACACACATATATAGTCTGTTCAGAAGGTATCCAGCCATGTACTATGAAAAATAGAGACATTTATTAAACAAAATACCAGATATAAGAAACATTGTATATAGGACAATGACACCTCAGTCCCCCTCAGAGTAGGCACCTTGAGACCTCATACAATTCTTCCAAACACCATCAGCTGTCCCATCGTATTTTCCTAAATCTCAGTAGTCCAAAATCTCTTCCCTTTCAAAGATGATTTTATTTTGGGGAAAAACCAGAAGTTGCAGGGCACCGAACCTGGGCTGCAGGGAGACTGAGTCACCTGGGTGATCTGATGTTTTGCCAAAAAACTCTGCGTGTGATGTGATGTATGAGCAGGAGCATTGTTGTGATGAAGCTGCCAATCACCAGTGGCCCATAGCTGCAGCCATCTGAATCATCCAAATAGTTTCCATGGAGGAATTTCAAGCTTAATGCAAAACTTGACGCCGATTCATTGCCCTACTCACTCAGTCATTTTGAATGTGATAACCACACAGTACACATGCTTGCTCAACAGCATTTATTGCCCCCACTGACTAGTACAGTGAAGTCATCAGTGTTCACACATTTGCATTACAGCCTACTCTTCTTGGTTGCTAGGTTATATCAATGTCATGCAAAATGTAATGTCTCATTATATACAATGGTGGGACTTTCTTTGGGCAGTCCTCATATGTACATATATATATACATACATATATATATATACAGATATAGATGTATATTTCAGTTTAAGATAGCATCTTGTTAGCTCTTAGACTAAGTCTCTTCATGTTACGTAATTATCAAGACATAATAAGAATAAAACTCATAACACTGAAAACTAAGACTGAAAACTCATTGCCAGCACATGCAATCTCTTTTGGCTAATAGCATTGCACATATTTGAAAGCAGTCATGAGACATAAATAAGGGGAAAGATTACACCTATATCTATTCCTTGGAGTCACAGAAGGATGCACGCAATATCAATGTCTCAGGCACAGAGATATTGCATGGAAAAAGTAGATCATCCAAGACGATTGGAGAGCATGCAGTGAATTCAGGATGTATAGATTTCCCAGGAAAAGATGCTTTGATGAAAGGGGAGGCATTTACAGAAGAAATTTGTCTTCTAGGAAATTCAAGGGCCCTTCATTTTTTAATCATTGTTCAAATTATTACTGAACCAATCTGGTACCACAGTAAAGGAAATTCACACTACTTTAATTTTGACAAATGCTGAGGGGTTATATCAAGAGGCATATGTACCAGTCACCTTCCTAGATATAGAAAAATAAGAGGATTCACCTGGCAACTCTATGGGCAATATATACCACAAACATTGCCTCCACAGCTTTTTGGTTGGCAAAGATAATTCCTGGTTATATCTCTCCTCATTCAAGAATGATTAACAACAAAAATCAGTATGTGGCATATAAAAAAGTTCTTCAGAGTAAAGACAAGACTGTGCCATACTAGAAATTCAAAGAAAATACTTCTGAAAATGGTATAATAAATGTTTGTAAATTTTAAAACAATTCTTTAGAATCATTAAAATACTTCTTCCCGCACTGGTTGGTGTTACTCAGTGGACTGAGTGTTGGCCTGTAAACCAAAGGGCTGTTGGTTTGATTCCCAGTCAGGGCACAGGCCTGGGTTGTGGGCCACGTCCCCAGTGGGGGGCGCACAAGCAGCAACCACACACTGATGTTTCTCTCCTTCTCTTTCTTCCTTCCCTCCCTTCTCTCTAAAAATAAATAAATAAAATCTTTTTATAAATAAATAAATAAATATAAAATACTCCTTTCCTATGAACAGAAACAGAATGTTACCAGAAAGTAAAGGATTGACACTGAATGTGAATTTACTGAGAGATATTGCAAGGAATCTGGAAAGAAATAAAATGAATTTATTGGATCACCATATCATTGTAAAATACAACTTTAGGAAGGAAATGTATAAGGCAGAAGAAGGGAAGAAGGTTAAATAATGAGACAGAAGTTGATAATTATGGGAAATAGAGTCTAGTGATGTAGTTTAAGTGCTCTAGAAACTCAAAGAAAAAGAAGGAATATCCATTAGATTTAAATCTGGAAAAGAAACATTAATATAGGTTCACTATTTGACTGGTTTTACTGTGAATCAGGAATAATCAATCAATAAATTCTCACTGTAGGCCTACCATGTAAAATTTTTTAACTATAAGCTTGAGTCTTACATTTAACTAAAAATCAAAAAACCCAAAATAATATAAAGAATTAAATTTCTTTTGGCTTAAAATCTTCTCTGGAACACTAAATGCTATAATATATATGTACTTATATAGTATAGTATGTATAGATATATATCATATATAGGATGGTGTGAAAGTAGGTTTATAGTGGTACAGAAAATAATATAATAATTAATAAATAATAATACAAGAGTAAACTTTGTTTCATGCTCTCACAACTGTAAGCCTACTTTTGCCCCACGTATGTATCTTTTGAAATAAAAATTTTTATTTGAGAATTGTATATTCATAAATGTATTTATGAATATACAAAAGCCACATATTGATATTCTCAGAAATACAAGGTGACAAAGTATATTGTGATTGCCATCCTAAAAAAGGATACACAAATACATATTTTAGCCCTCATTACCACAAATCAATATTAATAACTCAAAAATTGTGAAAGTGCTTTAAAAGGACAAGGTAAGGTGCTGATACTAGTGAGCTGTTGTAAATAATAACAAAATAAAATTGAAAGTATGGTTATAAAACAATAAAATCTTAATATAATTATTGAAATATTATATATTTCAGAAATAAGTTACTATTATAAATTTAAAAATATATAAGTGCCCTGGCCAGGTGACCCAGTTTGTTGGAGCATTGTCCTGTGCACCAAAATGTTGCAAGTTTGATCTCTGGTCAGGACACATACCTAGGTCTCGGGTTCTGTCCCAGGTAAGGGCAGAAGGATAGCAACCAATGGCCGTTCTTCTCTCACATGGTGTTCTCTCATCAATGTATGTTTCTCTCTCCCTCTCTCTCTCTCTTCCTCTCTCTCTAAAATCAGTTGAGGATTAATATATATGAATACCTGTACCCTTTTACCAGCATCTCCCTATTTGCTTCCCAGTCTCTGGCAATCACTTTTCTATTCTGTTTCCATGAATTTGACTTTTTTTTTAGAAGATTCCACGTAAAAGTGATACTATGCAGTATATATCTTTATCTGTCTCTGTTCATTCAACATTATGCCTTTAAGTGTATGTGTGTGTGTGTGTGTTCGACAAAAGAAGTCTTCTGGCACATGGAGGGGATCAAGACTTTAAGGGGTTAGCTTTTTTGTGACCTACTGCAGTAGGAAGACTTGTTGATTTGCTGTTTCCCTAAGATGATAAGTCTCTTCACCTGATGCTTCAGCAAGCTTTTCAAACAGGACTTCCTGCTGGCCCAGGTCTAGTTCATTGTGGTAGTCAAGATGGCATTCCAGATATTCTATGTTCTTTATTTGTTTATCCAGGAACTCTCTCATGAATTCTAAGAGGCCAGAAGATAATTCTCAGAAGATAAGATTTTCAGGTTTTGCAAGAACTTGTTTAACATGTTCTTCACCTGTGGAGAGACTTCAGAGCTTATATGCCACCTTTCCCAGGTACAAACCTGCCACTATAAAATGAATAAGGTCTGAGGATCTAATGTATAATATGATGACTAGGGTTGATAACACTGTACTGTATAATTGAAATTTGTTAAGCTACTAAAATTTAAATGTTCTCTCTCTCTCACACACACACACACACACACACACACACACACACACACACAGATGATGCATATGTAAATTAACCGGATGGGAGGAATCCTCTTATTTCAAATCATATTTCTTTATGATTTGAAATCTTATAGAAATATAAGGAAATATAAGACACCTCTTATTTCTACATATTTCAAATCATGTACTTTAAGTATCTTACAATTTTTTAAAAAATTCTGCCTTGATACAGCTGAAAATAAATTAAACCTGAGTAAACATATACGAGAATAATTTTAAATAAACAAAATAATAAAGTTCAGTCTTAGTTCCGGGCCATAAAATCATGCTAAATTACTTATCTTAGAGGTAGGGGCTTATCTGTTGGTGAGTTCGATTACAATGATATTATGAAGCATCATATGTAATTGATATATGCAAATGAAATTTCAAATCTCAGTGTGGTAGGTTGTATCCTGGGAGAGAAGGGGAATACCGATTCAAAAAGGAACACATAACTTGATTAAGCAGACACTGAATAATTGGGAAAAATTTTTAAAAATAATCAACAAGCAAAATGTTCTGTGTCATAGAAAAAGATAAAAAAAACACCACATTTGTTTCTGTGAAGCACAATTATCATATCATAACTTGACAAGGATTGCAACCACAAAGGAAAGTATATTTAGCTCAGATTTTTCTCTTGGGCGATGTCTAAGATGGTGTTCAATAATTGTGATCTTCTGGTATTTACGTCCTTTTGTCCCTCCTCCTCAAGGTGGGCTGAATTAGTGAATTAGTGACTCACATCTAATGGAAAGAATACAGCAGAAATAGTTAAGTTGTCACTTGTAAGTTTAGGTTATAGAAACACTATGGCTTCAGTCTTAGACTCTCTCCCTCTCTCATCCCTCACTCTAGGGTAAGCATGCAAACCTACGGAGAGGCCCATGTGGTAAAGAACATCTTCAGCCAAAACCAGTAACATCCTGTGTCTTGGTAAAGAGCTCATGAAAGAGCCTGGAAGTGAATTCTCCTCCAGTTCAGCGTTGAGATGACAGCAGCTACTGCTGACATCTTGACTGCAACATGCTCAGAAAAGCAGGGCCAGAAGCACCCACCTAAGCTGCTGCTGGCTTCCTGAGCCTCAAAGACAGTGAGATAAATATTTAATTTTTCTTTTTTAGCCACTATATTTGGGGTAATTTGTTACACAGTAATCGACAATTATTAGACTTAATTAGAAGGTACTAAGTAAATTATGAACATCAATAAGCAGAATATTTTTCAATTATTATATACAGCTTATGACACAAAAAGAAGAAAGGCAAAATATAAGTAGATGAAAAATGTGAAACTATATGCATAGTTAGTATCTTTAGAGTGTAAGAGAGTAAGTCACGAAAACAAAAGAAGGATATATTGAACATTAATATATAATATAGGTATATTGGTACTAATATACTGTCTATATGGTATATATGTTATTTTTAAATGTGTATATAAGAAATGGAGGATTAAAAAATAAGGTTGAAGCAATATCCCAGAGATAACAACAAAAATAAAGGAATGAATAGCAAATGATAAAACAGGACATAAAAGAAAAGATCAGCCCAGAAGACCCAATTTCTGAAGGAAAGAGTTCCAGCAAGAAAAGAACTGAGAAAATGTTTTCAAAGGAATATTTCAGAGATGCCTCCCATATCTGAAGGACATATATTACCAGATTAGGAAAAAAAATTAACATCTCAGTAAAATAAAGTAAGAAGATTCACAGCAAGACAAATTATTTTGAAATTTTAGAGCTCTTGAGAAAATATAATAATTTCAGAACTCATAGAGAGGAAAAAATAATCAGAAGAGACAAAATGTCATTGGGTCTCTTGACAATAGCCCTGGACACAGGAGGAACGAGGGTAGAATAAAGACATTTTCAACTGTAAAACTTCCAAAATGATTCTACTTCATGTCCCACCTTTATGACGTTAGAGAGGTCAATTTCTTTAAAGATCCACATAATAAATACTTTAGATTTTGTGGACCATAAGGTCTGTGTTGTAACTAGTCAGCCTTGGCGTAAATAATTATAGAAAATACATCAATGAATGTGTTTGACTGTGTTCCAATTAAGCTTTATTTATGGACACCGAAATTTGAATATCATACATCATGAAATATTATTTTTTCAACCATTTAAAAATGCAAAACCCTTTTTAGCTTGTGAATTGTATAAAAATTCATGGTGGACCAGATAAAGCTTTCAGGCCCATAGTCTACTGACCCCTGGGCAATTGGAGTAGAAGCCTTCCTCAGACAGAAGTAACCAAGAAACTGGAAGTTATAAAAGCCAGGATAAAGAAGGACCATCACAGAAACAAGGCAAAAGGCATCTTCAGAGTGAAGGTAAAGGGAGATCCCAGGAAGACAGTAATGTAACTGTCTCAAGATCTCAAGGTCCACCAGTCTAGGTTGGAGCAGGAGAATAGGGGGCCCCAGGGAGATTTACTATGGAAAACAAATTGAAACAAAATGAAATCAAATGAGTCCGAGCTGATAGATTCCCCAGTGTGTGTGTGGTATTTTTTTTTTTTTTCAGAAGAACCTTAAATGTCTGTTGGAGCCTTGGCTATAAGAAATCATGATAAGTATAGAAAAAAAATTAGATAATTATTCATAAGTTAAAACAAACAAGCAAATGAACAACTGGAAATGTCAATCAAGAGAGAAAAATTAAGTGACATAACTACAGATTTGGACAATAATTAAAACCATCACAGAATATCTATTTAACAAAAAAAAACAACAACCCAATACAACTACATTAGAGACGCTATTAGAAGTGTGTGCTGTGGTGGTTATAGATGATTGAATAGTTAAAATCTGAAAATTTAATCAGTAGCATTGAAAGCATATTATTTAGAAACGGGAAGTAACCACGAAAAGGGAAAGGTAACAGCGGGAAGCTCCTGCTTCGGGGCCGCAAGGACAGAGGGCAGGGGCTCTGGCCAGGCCACTGTTTCTACCCACGTGTCATGTAAATCTGTTTGAAATGGAGATTTAATTTCCATCATTGTATTGCCAAAAACATTAAATATAAAGCAGGAAAACATCAATTTTTGTTTTATAAATGGCTATAACCTAGATGGTATATTGATAATTATACTAATTACACAATAATTATATTATTTTTCTTAGCAATAAAGAATATAAAGTGTACTGCAGCAGTAACTGCAAGGACTGGAGGCCATTTGGAGAAAACGAAAGTTGAAGGAATTTTATATTTAAAAAACAGTGTTTGAACTGGCTGCCCCCTCCACCTGTAATGCTCTCCCCTCAGATGTGTGACTGGCTTGTGCCTTTCCCAGGTTCAGGCTTCCGCAAAAATATAATGTTGTTCCAGAGGTGTTTCCTGCCCTTCTTGCCTGCTTTGTTTTCTTCCTCAGGTTTTATTTTTTGTTCTCGGCTTTTTTTTTTTTTTATTGTCTCTCTGTTCTCCTTACAGTATAAATCATATGATGCCAGGAATTTTAATCTGTTTTGCCACTTATATATTCCCAAAATTCAGAGCAGTCGCTCACACATGGTAGGCACTTAATACATACATGTCCTAACAACTGTGTTTTAGTAGATTAGAAGCAATGAGCAAAACTGGATCATGTAAGAATTTCAAATTTCCCAAAATTAATTTATACATGTAATAAAATATATATCTCACCTCCACAGGGATTTTTATTGGAACTTGGTAAAAGAATTCTTAACTTCAATGTAATCAGGAAGCATTGTAGTAGAGGTAGCAGGGACTAGTCAGATTTATGGTGGCTGTTATCATTAAGTCGGTGAGAATCAAGATACTTTGAAAAATAATGAAAAAGAATTTCCCTTAATAAAAAGAGTTAGTTTATCTAAAAATCAACAGGTAGGTAAATGGAACAGAATAGTCAGCCTTGAAAACAATTGTAGTGTCAGCAATCCTGATGAGTGAGTTACAAAATGGGGTGAGAATTAGTGGATAGTTGGGAAAATTTTAAGTTAAATTATTTGCTTACAACTATACCCAAATAAATTCCAGAGATTCTAAAAAGTTAAATGATAATATTTGTATAAGCAAATTAATACAAATAGTATAAAAATATAGTTAAATATTATGGGAATTAAATATACACATAATGGAATAATGTTTTACCTGGTCTTTTACTAATAAACCAAAAGTCATCTCACAAACAAAACCAATATACTAGTGATTAAAAAAATATATTTGAATGTGTATTTTTATTGAAAAGTTTGAAAATTCTTCCAAGTATGGACTATTAGGCAATCAACTTTTAAAGAAAGAACAATGGATTAAAATAGAAAAAATGTTCAGCTTTACTAATAATTTTTAATAATGTAAATTAAAAAATAATAAGTTATCATATCCCTTTCTAAGTGGCTAAGCGTATTATTAGTAATAAATATAGTCTTATATACTTGTGATGGAAATGAAAATTGGTTCAAGTCTCTTAGAGTAAAACTTGTCTCTTTGACAAATATTTTTACCCCTATGAATAAATCTAAGAAAATAACCGAGAATTAAACCATGTTTATGTTCCAGAAAATTCTTCAAAGTCTTAAGTTTGAAATATAATAGAAACAAACTAACATTCTGCAATATAAGGGTAGTTTAAAAAATTAAAAATTTAATACATTTAGGTTAAATAAATGAGGTTTTACTGATATTGCATTTCTTGCGGTCATTACAAATCGTGTTTAAAACATGTCTAAAGACATGGAAATACCTCATGTTGTAATATTCCTGAATACCAAATAAATTATACCACTGTGTGTTTTTTAGAATGGCCTCAATTGCTTTTTTCTTATTGGTATCACATATATAATGCATTCTACCTATGTATTTATCTATCTAATTGTATTGCATTGTACATAAAGAGGAAAAATTAGTTTTCTCTTTCAATTTCTCTGTCTCTGTCTCTCTGTTTCTCTCTCACATACAATTTTTTAAATTGATTGCATCTGGTTATTAGATTCCAACCGATGGCTTTTTATTCTTTTATACACTCTTCTGCATTTTCATCTTGCATAGTGAAGATAAAACATTTTATTATTCAATAAAATAGTTGAATAGAAGTACCATAAACTTTTCCTGAAACCGACTGCAATACCATCACCAACTCTCACAATTTAAATGATGGCATTTTCATGACGGTCTAAAATAATGGAGGGAAGAAATAGAAGGTTGCAACTAAGGGTTGGATGTCCTGCTTTCATTTGCTGGAAAGCTCTTCTTCCATAGCTATTCACTGTTTATAAATGACAGTGCAAAAGAATAATTGAAAGAGTTGTCTGGTACAAAGAAAAAGGTAAAAGTCTCTGAAAGTCTTCTGCCAGAGAGTTATGTTTAGGGATCTTTAGTGGTCAAAGCTACCTTTCCATATGGCTTGAGCTAACAAATGCACTTATATCTCTTAGTTTTTCAGAAAGGCTACCATAATGACCAAACAATGAACAAACTAAAGCACACACTGAAGATATAACATTTATATTTTTACTGTGCAATAATTTGAGTTTTAAAATGTTGGAATTTACCATTTTCGTGAAAGGATGGTGAACTGTACGCAGTGTTTTTGGGAATAAATGCTTCTCTTAACCTAGAGGTGTGCCAGACGTAGGCAGATCATCTTTAAAAGACTGTCAAGCCTTTATCTACTCTCTTTTTTCCTACATAACCTATCTACTCTCTTCTTTCTCTTTTGTCACATTTTGTGATATGCTATGCTTATGGTAGTTATAAGGTGTCTCTTGATATAATTGAATATGACAGACTTATAAAAAATACCTATGCAAAAAAATAAAATACAATAAAGAACTATAGAGCATTTACCCTGTGCAGGCACAATTTTTTTACATTGTTAATACACTAATCCATTTTATCTTCACAGCTGCCCCGTGTTACACTCTTAATATATTTTACTATCAGATTAAGATACAAAGGAACAGAGAAGGTAAGGTTCCAAGTTACACAACTAATAAATGATGAGTTAACGTATAGACCAGGGAGTCTGGTCCTTAAACACTGTAATTAATTTCTTGACATTTGGCAATAGTCTATGAGCCCATGTGTGAAAAACTACCTTTAATGTGTGAGGTGGAGTTCTTCTTTCAAATGAATATAAATTTCTCCTGTGCATCAACCTGGAGGGAGTTTATCCTGAGGCAGAAGAGTGACTTGACACTGAGAGAGGATCTTTCTTCCCTCTCTAAATTTTTCTTCTGAAGGATCGGGAGTTTTACAATAGGTTTGGTGAGGGTGGTTTCACTTCATATAGAGTCAGCAACAGAATGAGTCCATCAAATACCTTTTTTTGCCATTTTTTTGGGGGGGATGCAATGAGATGTGTGGTAATGGCTGTGCTTTTAATCAGCCATCTGATAAAGCAGTGATCCTTGGAAAGATAACATCCGGTTCCTTTTTTAAACACGTAGCAGAGTTCTGGACCCACTGGCAAAAAATGAGATAAATTCTTTCTGACATCTTGGATGTAAGGAAATTATTATGCCTTCACTGAGGTCTGGAAGGACAATAGACTCTGGACATGATACCCAAGTTTTCCCATTATTCCCAATTATTACCTCTTTCGCTGCTCACGGTTGCTTTGCCTTTGGGAAAATAGTTCCGTGTAAATTCTAATAGATTTTCTATGACTTGATCTCTTTATAGTCCTAAACCTTTTTTTTTTTTTTCTGGTTTTTCACAGGCTGGACTCGACTTCTTTTTGAGGTAGCATTTACCCAGACGTGGTCAGTCTAAAGGCAGCCTGCATTACTGTTTACGAAAGCAGTGTACTAGAGAACTGCTGGAGTCCTTACCAGGAGTAGGGCTTGTGTGAGTGTGAGTGTGTGTGTGTGTGTGTGTGTGTCGCTTTTGTTTGCTTGTTAGTTTGTTTTTTATTCAGGTCCAATAGCAAAATCTGGCTATGTTACTGATGTCACCATGGCTGCTGAGGATGCAGCCTAGCCAGTGGGCTTTCCAGCGGCCAGTATTTACAAAATTGAGCACAAGTTATCACATCTGAGTATTTGTTTTCTTGGCACAGCAAGGCAAACTGTTTAATGGGCCAATGTAAGCATCCCAGGAGTCCTTCAGAATGTATGAGGAGAGAGATCCAGCAATAAACTGGATTTCTTGCTTATCAGTTTCATGATTTGAGTATCTTCATGTTGTGTGAACTTATTATAAGAGGCTAGGGACATCTCTGAATTAACATTGACAGCCAATCTAAAATTGTTTTGCACAATGGGGGTCCTTATTGCAAAGCTATAATGTGTATCTTCATGTAAAACTCCCAATGCCCTTAGGGGTCTGACTTCCCAGTTTTTCCAGCTCTGATTGTGATCTCTCTAAGAGTTACTGATTGATGAGTTTCACTTGCTTATTTCCACACTTGAAATTACTTTCCTAATTTCCACTGGCAGGAACCATTTCTAAGGTGGTAATTGATGATGGAAATACCAGCAAATAGGCTTCTAACAGAGATGGAATGATAGGGAATAATCTCTGTAGTCTACAGTACCTCCGACCCACTCATACCTGCCCAAGTGTAGGACAAAACTTGAATGAAGTTAAGTCAGCTTGAGATCCACAGGTATTGTCAATTTTTAGGATCTATATAAAATCACATGCTCTGCCCATCTGCATTCTCTCTTGCTAACCTTTACACAATGGAATTCCACAAATAACTCTTGCTAGGGTGGGTGGTGCAAGTGAAGTTACAGCTTTTATTTAACTTTGCTCTTTGGAATGTTGATAATTCTCACAAGGGCTGTAACACAGATATCCAAGTGGAAGGAATTAGACCTTTTCCTCCTTCTCTTCTTACTTTGTGTTGAAGAAACAAGCATTTCTGCAGTACTGTCTTTTTTTTTTAGTACTGTATTTTTATTCGCAAAGCAATATGCAAGGCACTTTCACACATGTATTATCCCTTGATAAAAATTTTAAGGCAAGAAATACAACAAATATTCTAGCAGGAACAACAGCTTGCGGAAAACCACACAGCTGGTATATCTAGAGAGACAGAGATAAAACTTGAATCCTGAAATTCTGACCATAAAACCTAGAAAGTTTTGTTGGCTTGTATATTTTGCCCCCTTTGTTTGTATATAAAATATTCTCAAATATAAATAGTTATAAATAATTTAAATATTATTAAAATATTTAAAGTTAAGAAGTGTTCCTTTTCTTCCTCCCAAATCCATGACACTTAAGTAATTCTAAAAGTAGGCTGTGTAGTCTACTAGAAATTGTTAATGAGTATATAAAATGCCTAAGAATACTCATATGGATTAGAATATCCATATGTAGATTTTTTTTCATAATTTGGTATGTGCTAAATATATCGGTTTGTCATTTGTTCTCAACATCTAAAGGCTTTCAAATTGTAGGTGTAATGCTATCTGACTTTTTGATAACTGATTAATGTTTATTACAGTACGACATAATCCATACACATACTTGTGTAAACTATAATAGATATATGTTATACATATTTGTATACTTTTATTTTTTTAATCCCCACCAGAAGACGTGCTTATTGATTTTAGAGAGGGGAAGGCAGGGAGCTAGAGAGGCAGAGAAATATCAACGTGAGCGAGAAACATCGATCTATAGCCTCTTGCACGCACCCTGACTGGGGAATGAACCCACAACACAGGCATGCGCCCTGTCCGGGAGCCAAACCCAAGGCCCTTCGGTTTACCGGACGAGGTTCCAACCAACTGAGCCACACGGGTCAAGGCTTTGTGTATATTTTTAATTCAAAGAATAATAAAAAGGCTTATTATGAGAAAACATAAAGTGCAAGATTGCTAAATCAGACTCACAAATCAGAAATCCAAGTTTGCTAACGTTTATAAGGACACGGGTAATGGTGAGACACAGGTGACAGAGGAGAAGCCTGGGACGGCCAGCACATCTCCCCAGGCTCTGCCTCGTTACGTTGGAACACACCGTAGCCTTGATTCCAACAAGCGCCGCCGGAGCAGCGCATCACTCACTGCGCTCTCCCTTCTATTGAAATAATATACACATTTATTCTTCAGCTGATTCCTTCCACTATTTATTCTCACTAAGGTGTTTTTTACTCAGTCATTGTATTTTTCAGCTTAGTATTAAATATTTTGCTTTTTTTTCCTATTTTCTTTTTCTAGTTTCATATTGTTGATATCTTTCTTGTCTTTTTTTTTTTTTTTACATGTTTATTAGGCTTCTTTTTAAATTTTTCATCTCTCTTATCAAACACTGATACCTCTGAGACAATCACGCATATGGTCTATTGCCTCTCATCTGAATCAGTTGTGCTCCTCAGATGTCTGGCTATTTTGAATTGTGAGATCTTTTCCCCATTTGTAATGTGCTTATCTACTACTCAGTAACGCAATTCACAATTGGCAAGACCATGTCCCGAGCTGTGCCAGTTTCAGTGAGATCAAACCGTAGCATGGCGGTGTACGTTCTGTCAATTTGGTGAAGTTGAACCTACATTTCTCTGAATCCCCTTATCTCTCCTGTTCTGGATTACAGTTGACCAAAAGAGGAATTTACATGAGATTCGGAAGGTGGGAGTGAAGCAGCAGCCATTACTCCCTAGATATCTTCAAGGACAGATGTGAAGAAAGATGTACAGGGCTGGGCAAAAGTAGGTTTACAGTTGCGAATAACAAAACACAGGGTTTCTTCTTACATTGTTATTCATTAATTATTGTTTTTGATACAAACAACTGTAAACCTACTTTTGCCCTCCCCATCCCCCATATGTCAGGTGTAACCAAGGCATCGAACTTGCCTTTGCTTTCTTCACCTTTGTGCTCAGATCTATTTTGTTTTTTCAACATTTTGGTTTAGCTCAGCAACAACACTTCTAGGCTTATCCTGGACACCTGTCTGAGGACCTTTGGAGAAAATAGCTCCAACATATTTCTGCTGGAAATTTCCCCCCTTGTAGTCTCACTTCAGTATTAGGCTCCTCAGAGTGACCAGGTCAGTAAATGATTCTCAATTTTAGAGCCTATCCTCTCAGCTTCTTCCACAAAGGTTCAAGGTATCAAAAAGTACAATTCCCTTGAAATATTGGGGAGAACACTTTGTAAAGTACATAATTGTCTAACCACTATGCTCTACACCTGAAACTAATGCAAAGTAATATTGAATATAAACTATAATTGAAAAGAAATGTTAAAAAAAATGCACGATTTCCTTCTACCATAACAAGCTTTATCTTATTTGAACTCTGCCCATTACAACTTTGAGCTGAATAAGCTGAAGCATGGGAAGAACCAACATCAGAAAACCAGTTAATTATTTCTTAAGAGCACCTCAGGACCAGGAGACCATCCCCAGCTAAGCAAAGAGACACCAGTGGACAGAAGAAACTCCTTACTCTTGTTCTCCAGCCTCAGAGGTGTATAAGGGAGAGGTGACGCAGCACCCGTCCAAGACACAATAGACCTACTTTTCTTACCTTCTCATACACGCATGGCTTTGTCTTGCAGTGATTTTACTCCAGAGAAAATCTGCATCAGAGATCTGAGTCACCACTGGCATGGATTCTGGCGTTGTTGGTCCCACGCAGAGTGGGAGGAAGCAGAAGCAAAATTCCAACAGTTTCTTTCCTATCTTTTTATCTCACAATTGGGCAGAGCTGCTTTCTGTCCGTAATACCTCCTTCCCTATACACATACCTGCTCAAAACATCCTCCTCGAGGGCTCGGAGTTCTCTCAGTATCAGGGTCTTTTATCTCATTGTTCCTCTGGGGTTTAACTTTGGAGGTAGGGCAAGCATTTGTGCTTTTCTACAACGTTTTTCAACATTTCTTTTTGCTTCTGGCTATTTTCATTTTTTGAAAGGCATTTGAGGTAGATATATGTATTTAATCTGATATTTATAATGTTTTTTTATCCTCGCCTGAGGACATTTTTTTTCTTCCATTGTTTTTAGAGAGAGTAGAAGGGAGAGAGGATGGGAGAGAGAGAAACGTCGATGCAAGAGAGAGAAGCACTGATTGATTTGCTCACATACATGCCTTGACTGGGGATCTAATATACCTGAACCAGGGACTGAAACTGCAACCTATAGATGCGCCATGCCCAGAATCAAACCTGCGACCCCTTGGTGTTGGGGGCAATGCTCCAATCACCTGAGCCACCCAGCCCCGGCTGATATGTTTAACTTTAAATCTCTTTGGCTTGTTAACACTCTGTCTTAGCCAACTCTAGATGCCATGCTAAAATACCATAACAGGGTAGTTTAAACATCTGGAGTTTATTTTCATACAGCTCTGGAGTCTGAAAGTCCTAAATTTTGATGCCAGCATGTTGGGTTTCTAGTGAGAGTCCTCTTCCAGACTTACAGACGGCTGCTTTCTCACTATGTCCTTACATGGCAGAGAGATAGACAGTCTGGTTTCTCTTGTTATAAGGACACCAGTCCTATTGAATCAGAGTTCTATCCTTATGACCCAATTTACCCCTAATTACTTCCATAAAGGCCCTATCTCCAAATACAGCCATACTGAGAGTAAAAAAATTCAACATACAAATTTTGAGGCAGACATAATTTAGCCCATAGCACAATTATAATTTCCTCTTTCCCCTTTTACTCTTCATGTTCAGTACAGACGCCCAGAGCCCCCTGCTGTATCAAGGCTCTGTATTTTTTTCTCAGTCCCATTTGTTTTAACACCTGCCCCCCAACATATGCTCTCCCTCTTCTAACTTTCATAAACAGTTAGCTAACTCTCTTTTCCAGTACCCTTGGCTAGAGATGGAATATTGGTTTCAAGCCTTACTCATTTAGGTAATACTGACTAAATGTAATTGAAATGCATATGCAAATTAAAAACACCTTAGGAGAATTTTACCAACAAATATGTATTAGCTAAGTGCTCTATGACAAGTACTGTGCAAGAGCTGGGAACATACAAATATGAAAACTAAGATTCCAACTCTAAAGAACTTTATAATAAAATAAATAATATAATACTATTATATATAGGGAATTTGAAACTCTTCAGTAGTAAGATCTGGGATTAAACACATTAAATAACATCACCTGGTCAGGGGCTCCTTAGTTTTGGGCATGCAGGCTATGTATTGTCCAATCACAATAAAGATTCTGAGCTCACACTATGTATCATTGAATGTGGATTTGATCCCAGTATCTGGGACAGATAATAAGAAAATCAAACACTTTCACTCGCAAGCAATCTGTCTAGTAAATATGCTAATAGCATTGGTTATAGCCAAGCATAATTGAGTAACTAGCTTATATTCATAAGAGAAATGACCCATAAAGGCAAAATCTTCATTTTTCCACACAATTGTTTTATATTTCCAGTGGATATTCATGCAAAATGACATGATAGGTTTTGTGAAAAGTTGATACGGTTTGAAAAATTTCTGTTTATTCTTCATCTCACTTTCATTGAGTCCAATACAGAAGCAGAAAAAGGGAATATCTGACATTTTAGTTCATTTCCTTGTAATTTAGATACTAAATATCTTTTTGTAAGTCTTATAGCTTGAATTTTCACTCTAAATTATTCTCCGGTGTTATTGCTAAGAATATGCATTATCTAAAAAGTGTAGAGAATGAAAGGTAATTTTAAGTAAAAATTTAAAAAAATAATTAACTTTTTATTGCTCTTTTTCTATGAACAGAAGAACACATGTCCTCATAGTCATCCAGCATAACTCCTGCATTTCATTTAGTACCGGGCACAGAGTTCACATGTACTATTTGATTAATGAATGAATGTTTTATTGGCTGTCATGGAACATAAGCTTCACCTGGAAAACTAATGATATTTATAAGATTTCTCTCAAAATATGATTTCCTATAAAAGTTACTTCTCTTGCAGGGGTGTTTCTGCTAACAATTTTTAATTACATAAAAATATAAATGTAATATAGACATATGACTTCATGAATACATTTTATATAAATATAAAATCATACAGGATATTCTAATTGGTAATAAGCTCCTTATTACTGTCAATTTATTATACACACACACACACACACACACATATTTGTGGTCATTGAATATTCTTCTACAATCCTATTTCCCATTGGCTTTATACTGTTCTGCTGTATGAATGTTAAATAATTTACTTAACAGTTACTCATAATGATGGACAATTCCAGGAAGATTTTTTTAATTGCTAAAAATATTTTTTTTATTAAATTTACTCAATAGGTGAATGTAACACAATACTTAACACTTAGTTAAATTTTAAGGAAAATTTATATTATGAAAAAGATAAGAAATTTCACTTCACTATATATGAGTCACAGAATTTTTATCCAAAATGTCTGTTTTTGAAAAAGCAGCTTGACTGAAGATTTGAGTAAGTGTTAGAAGATTAGTTGGAGACTAATTGTAGGGTATCTTGGGCTGCAAGAGTCCACTTAGACTTATAGGAAATGTTTCTCTGATATAGGTCCATCAAAAGTTTTTGAGCAATATTAATTAATTATATTTAAGAATTAATGATATAGTAAATATTTTTTGTTTTTTAAATTAACTTGCTGACAGGTTTAGTCATAATAATTATGTATATATCAAGCTCATATAGGAAGTCAGATGGTCTGTTACAGAAGATCTAGACTAGTGTATTAAGTAGGAGGAAAAAAAACAAATATAACAAGGTCTCAGAAAAGGTTTAACAAAACATAGAGTGTTGACTATTAATATAGATTGAAATAATCATTAATTTTGTTAAGCATTTTCTGGAAACAGAATAATGTGTATCTGTCTATAAATGAAATCATCAGCCTTTTTGTAACATACAGACATTAGAAAGAGTTAACTTCATGAGACTAATGGATTTCAATGAAAAAAAATCAATAAGCTTCTACCAAAAGGAACCCTATCTTCATTCTTTCTCTTCCAAATTCTAGTAGTCTGAAAAATTTAATAAACTAGATAAGCCAGGAATTTAGGTAGCCCACTGTTTGAGTACTTTGTAAAATATATATTTTTATTAAGAAAAGGCAAACATGTACTCATAGAAAATAATAACATAACAATTCTGATTATTTTAAAGCAAGCAAAAAGAGCTTTGTACACTGTCCAAACTTGATTCTATGATAAGGTTTACAAGAGAAAGTAGGTCATATTTATGTAAATAGAAAATCAAGGAAGTTGACTTCACAATAATTCTACTTTCATTTCCACTTAAGTTGTGTGCTTAAGTGATTATAAGAGGGTCGCTTTCAATAAAAATTACATGCTAAAGTGTTGGTAGAGACTCTATTTCCTTAACCAAAGAAAATGTCTTATCAAACAACGTAAAATATATGAAATCAAATTGCACCCTTTGATTTAAAGTGCTATGAAAATAATATGAGGTTTACTATTGTACTTTGTCAATGAGAGCATAATCCTTGTTTCTGTGAATTCTATAAGGACACTTACATTACAAAAACACTAACTATATTAAATACAATGAATGCTAACTTGTGGCTGTAAAATTTATTGAAAGTGAAATGTACTTAGAGTACTCTGGATGGTCTTTTCTTTATTATTATTTTGCACATATAGCATTTATAAAAATCTAAATGAGATTTAACAAAATTATTGTATTTTTTCTGTACCTACAATTTTTTAAATATAATCAACATACTTTCGAAATCTGTGTGCAGCAGAGACACTGTCAGTCTCTGAACAAAACGTAAAAAAAAATCAGTTATATCTTTGTACACCGGTCATTGGAAGATTAAGTTTAAAATATGGGACCGGACCTGATAGACACTTCTCCAAAGAGAACATACAGGTGGCCCATAGATATATGAAAGGAAGTTCAATGTCACTAATCATCAGAGAGATGCAAATTAAAACCACAAGGAGATATCACCTCACACTTGTCAGAATGGCCATCATAAACAAATCAACAAACAGCAAGTGCTGGCCAGGATGTGGAGAAAAAGGGAACTCTTTGGTACTGTTGGTGGGAACGTAGACTGGTGCAGCCACTGTGAAAAAAATATGGAGTTTCTTTAAAAAATCTAAAAATGGAACTGCCTTACGACCCAGCAATTCCACTTTTGGGACTTTATTTGAGGAAGCCCAAAACACTAATTGTAAAGAATATATGCACCCCTATGTTCATTGCAGCATTATTCACAATAGCCGAGATTTGGAAGCAGCTCAAGTGCCCATCATTAGGTGAGTAGATACAAAAAGCCATGGTACATTTATATAATGGAACCCTACTTGGCTATAAAAGAAGAAGTGATATTACCTTTTGCAACAGCATAATGGACCTGGAGAATATTATACTAAGTGAAATAAGCCAGTCAGAGAAAGAAAAATGACATGCAATTTCATTTATATGTGGAATCTAACGAACAAAATAGAAACAGACTCAGAAACAGCAAACAAACTGACAGCTGTCAGAGAGGAGGGGGCTAGGAGGATAAGAGAAAAAGGTGAAGGGATTAAGGAAAAAAAATCTCTTAGACACAGAAAACATTATGGTGATTGCCAGAGAGAAAAGGGGGAAGTAGAAGAGGGTAAAGAAGAAGCAAATGTATTGAAGAGACTTGATTTGGGGTGATAAACACACAATACAATATACAGGTGATGCATCATAGAATTGTATGCTTGAAGCCTATATAATTTTATTAACCAATGTCTCCCCAATAAATTCAATAAAAACAAAAAAATAAATAAAAGTATAAGAACAAAATATGTACATTCTTTTTATTCCATTTTTATTTTAAAGATATTATCAATCTTTATAGTAAATTTATCATTTCTTAATTTAAGAATTAATACATAATATCTTCACACAAATTGTTGGTCATGAATTTAACAATGAGTGTTTATACATGTGTATGTGTGTGTGTCTGTATTCATGTACTAACGTCAGAACAGAAGCTTGGGTATGTTTCTTTATATCACAATGTCTACCAGCATAACTGCATCAGGATTAATAATGAGTTTCACAAAATTTTTTTACAAAAAGACTTTGGGGCTAGTGATAAGAAAATAAATAAAATTTAGATGAGTTAGGGCTATTGAACCACATTAATGTATTTGATTTTCAGCAGCACATCACATTTACTAGAATAAGACCTCAATGTTCATGTTTTGTTTTATGAAAGCACATTAACCTGAAGTCTATGAAGCAGATTAGCATTGTGTCTTGATTTAACACTCTCATGTCCTCAGATGTTGCATGCTTGGCATTCATGTAATAAAGTTATTGAGCAGTATATACATTGAGGGTCAGAATTCTGGAATAATTTGAATTATCGCCTAAACAAATTTTGACTAAATGGTAATTATATAGCTATCATTGATAAATATAACCATGAATAATTAAAATTTGAGTAACAAAAAGAAATTTAAGGACCTAGTAAAGCTAATATTTTATTTGTAAGCTTCTTTTGGAGACATTGGAAATGATTATAAAATATTCACAAAGCTTTTAAATTGACCAAATGTTTTGGGATTTATAACAATTCACTTTTCAGCAAAGGCAAAATAAACTATATAAAGTATTTTAATCTGTGCCATCTTGTATGTAATTTCTATGGCTCCAGAAAGGCAACTATTGGAAAAGATAATTCAGACAGTCTTGTCACTTTCTTTTTTTAACAGTATTTGGAAATAAGGCACTACACTTACATGCACACACATTTTACTATGTATATTTATTTGTTTTTGGTTTTCTTGCAATTAAAATATTGACAAATGTCTCTCCTAGACTTCCCTAGAATCAGTACCTTAGAAAGTATTTATGAGCTAACAAATCATAGTGCCGAAGTAGGAAATCACAGGAAGCAGACATGAAGGAACCGAGAAGTGACTCAAAGGCAGGAGAAGAACAAATTAGGAAAGATTATCACTGACCTAGACTCACTTTTATAACAAGCACTTAAGATTTTTCAGCCTGGCTTGATATCTTCAGAGAAGCTCAGTGTGACTCGTGCACTGCCAAACAGTTAACCTAGAGGAATATCAGAGAAGTAATTTATTTGCAGATCCTTCCCGTCTCCCACCTCCATTTGATCAAAGTTTTCTTCAAAGGGAGTTACCTCTCCTGCATTTTCAGACTCTCTCATCTAGCCTCTTCAACTACTCTTTGTGAGTTGGTGCAAAAAAAGGAGTAAGGCATTTCTTCTAGAGAGTGCAGGCTTATATTGTGGGTGTTCATGGAAGTCTTAGAATTCATATTTCCAAGCTTATATCAAAATGTGCTGTAAGCCACCTAAGTGGTATGCAGACAGATGTGTCTCCTTTTCTCATAAGAGTTCCACTTATGTTTATAGTCAAATAGAAAGTTAAGAAGCATTTGTCCCAAAGTTTGACTGTATTATTCCCATTAAAACAAAAAAATCTAAATTAAAATGTAGCAATTACAAATCAATGTGTGTAAAAAAACACATTTATTTACATATAGCAATTTTAATTTGTTTTTTGCACCCAACCAAATTGTGGGCAATTGTATCATCATTAGATTTCATTTTCTAAACTGTACAGTGTACAAAAATCCCATAGAGCTGCAGAACTCTTTTCTTACTTTAGGAAACCCTACTGAGGCAGGAGTACACACTGGTTACCACTGGAATACATTAAGCACCAGCCACCTTGGTCATTCCAGGTCATACGGGTCTGAATTTCTTGTTCTTTGCTTAAAGAATGAAAATCTTTCACAAGACTTTGTGCTGAAGTGTAAGACCCCATAGTTGCCCAATGTTTTGTGTAAGGTTGTGAACTTTCTGGAGGTGAGGTCATAGTGTAGAGGAAATCAAGGCTGACACCAAAGATGAAATGCTAATTGCCCTGACTTATAATGTAAATGCTTCTCTTTCACCTCTGTAAACCCTTTTCATGCCAAATCTATACCACACCTCCCAAGACCCTTACCCCACTTAGCCCAGCATAAAGGGAATGCGGGGCTATTGTTCTGGGCTCAGAATTTGGAGTTTGTCTCCTCTGGGCCCGTGCACGTAAATAAAGATCGTGCTCCTAACCCCACAGTGTCTGGTCCTTTCATTTTTCCGTAACATTTGGTTCCCTGACCGGGAAACGACCTTACATAAATTCAGGCCAACTTGCTGCTGACTGAGCAGGGCGGGCTGGGTGCCCCGTGGTTCGGCTGGGGACCGGGGAAGCGCGCGCCCTGAGATTTTTCAGGCCCTGACCGGTCGGGACACCGGACTCCAGACTGCGACTCCAGCCGGGAAGTGGGGGCTTCGGAACACGATCTATCGGAAGGTACCACATCGGTAAGTGCCCCGGGGACCAGACCCGAGATTGGGAGGGATTTGGGTCCCTCATCTGTTACAGTAGGATCGAGACTACGAAAGTCTGACCACCGGACCCTCGCTCGGGGAGGGAACTGAATAGCCCCTGAATGTTTGAAAAGTAAACTTAAGTGCATCTGTGTTTGTTTTTCTATGGGTTATAGTTTTGGGGAGGGAACTGAATAGCCTCTGAATGTTTGAGAGTGAACCCAAGTGTGTCTGTGTTTGTGGTTCCTCAGGTGCTAGCCTACAGAGCGAGAGCAGGTCCCAACCTGCAGTTCCTGTGTCAGGTCGTACGGCATAACGGTTGACAGTTAACCCCGAATTCTGTTGGGGCAACCTTAGCCAAGACCGACTTCATCCCGTGAGGGAGCAGGCCAGGCGGACGAGTGAGTGCCCCCACCCTTTGTGTGTCTGCGCCGCATAGGAGGGAAGCCATGGGGGATGGACCTTCTACAATTTTAGATTGTATGCTGCAGAATTTCAGCAAATTTAAAGGGCAGGACCCATCGTTTGATGAGGGCCAATTAGAGACATTTTGTACTGCATAGTGGCTGACTTTTGGGGTCGGCTGGCCCCCCGAGGGAACATTAAATCTATCCACTATAAGAGCAGTTCACCTGAAAGTTACAGGAAAGCCAGGACATCCCGATCAGTTTCCCTATATAGACAGATGGCAGGAGTTGGCCCAGGATGTGCCCAGCTGGCTTAGTAAGTGCGCGGGGACTCAGGGGCGCCGTAGAGGAGCTGCCGGCGGGGCACGCCCGAGAATGAGCTGTTCACAGCCCCGGAGACAGCAAACTCCGGCCATCCTGGTCGCAAAGACGCGACCCCCTAATCATCAAGATCAGGAGCAGGAGGACGAATTAGTAGTCCTCCAGCCACCTCCTTACCAGGTTCCGCTGGTGCCCCCTACGGCTCCCCTGCAGGAGCCCCTGACTCCCCCGCCTTCTATCTCTCCCCAGGGGCATCAGTCTCCCCAGGAGCCCTCCCCAGTTCAGTACCCAGCCCTGCCCCATTCAGACCCGTCACCCATAGCTAGCAGACTTAGAAGCCACCGGCCCCCTCTTCAGATGCCACTCCGAGAGGTGCAGGCAGCACCCAGAGTTAATGAGGACAGGACTGTCCAGCCTGGACCGGTTACTTATTACTACAAGCCATTCAGTACTACTGACCTCCTGAACTGGAAACACCACACCCCTCCGTTCTCCGAGAAGCCACAGGCCATGATCGAGCTCGTAGACTTGATCTTCCAAACCCACCGGCCCACCTGGTTTGATTGTCGCCAACTTCTCCTGAGCCTGTTCAACACTGAGGAGAGGAGAAAAATTCTAGAGGAGGCCTGGCGCTACCTTGAAGCGCATGCCCTGGCAGGAACCCTAGATCCCTCAGATTATGCGCGCGGCGCCGCCCCCTAACAACAGCCCACTTGGGACCCAAACACTGAGCGAGGGCGGGCCACCTTGGATCTGTATCGCCACTCCCTGTTACAGGGGATAAGGGCTGCGGCCAGGAAGCCCACTAATATGGCTAAGGTTGCCGCCGTACACCAAAGGTCAGATGAGTGCCCCGGAGACTTCCTTGAGCGGCTGATGGAGGCATACCGAGTGTTTACCCCTTTTGACCTAGGGGCAGCTGAAAATCAAAGTTTGGTAGCCATGGCCTTTGTCTCTCAATCGACCATGGACATCAGGAGGAAGCTCCAAATGCTTGAGGGCTTCGCAGGAATGAACTCCTAGCGGTCGCCAATAAAGTATATGAAAATCGAGATGAGGCGGCTGCAGCAGCCCGCCTTGAGGACCAGAAAATGCAGGCCACCCTGCTGGCCACCGCACTAGGGAGGCCGACCCCCAGGGGTGACCTGATCAACAAATAGGGACACCTCAAGGTAGAAAAGGACTAGTGTGCCTATTGTAAGGAGCGCAGGCACTGGAAGCGAGACTGTCCAGCTCACAAGTGGGGCGAGGAGACGCCCACCAGCCAGGCTATCCTACCACCACCAGCCCCCAACATATTGGCCCTCTCTGGGTTCGGCCAAGACTAGGGGTGACCGGGCTCCAGCACCCTCGGTCCCCAGGAGCCTATGGTCAGGGTCAAAGTTGGGGGTCAAGACATTGACTTTATGGTAGACACAGGGGCAGAACACTCAGTAGTCACTGTCCCAGTTGGGCCCCCACGGGGAAAGAAACCCTCGTGCAGGGAGCCACCGGACTCTTGGCTAGCCCCTAGAAATTTTGTGAGGCACGGAAGGTCGAACTTGGGGGCCACCAGATCTCCCATGAGTTCTTCTACCTACCAGACTGTCCTATCCCCCTACTAGGCCGAGATATCTTGACCAAGCTAGCAGCGCAGGTCACTTTCCGGCCAGAAGGGGCCTCCCTGGACCTCCCCACGCCACAAACTATTGCCCTAGTGCTTCCATGAGAAGAAGAATATAGGCTCCACCAGGAAGACGGAGTGTCAGCCCCAGACCGCCTCTGGGCTAAATACTCTGGGGTCTGAGCATAAAACAACCCGCCAGGGCTGGCCACGGAATGAGGGCCGGTAATAGTGGAACTCATGCCCTTCAGTCTCCAAAGTGACAACGGGCCCGCCTTTACTGCAAGACTGATCCAGCTGCTGACCCAAACCTTAAAACTAAAATGGAGGCTTCAATCTGCCTACCGACCTAAAAGCTGGGGCAAAGTAGAACGAATGAAGCGGACTCTAAAAGAGACTCTAGGAAAACTTTGTCAAGAGACTCTCCTACCCTGGCCAGATGTCTTGCCGCTTGCCCTCTTCTGAGTTAGGTGCACCCCAAATTCGGCAGGGTATACCTCATATGAAATCCTATATGGAAGGGCAACCCCTATAACCCAAATCCCTACTACCACAGACTTCACCACCTTAGGCGAGGCCCACCAAGCCTCCTACCTCAAAGCCCTAGGTCAAGAGTTAGAGAGAGTCAGGCAGGCCCACCTTGGGCAAGAAATAGTGCCAACAGGGGGGCCAACCCACTCCCATAAACCAGGGCAGTATGTTTGGGTAAAAGACTGGAAAAAGAGTCCCTCCAACCCAGACGGGTTGGGCCCTAGATAATACTGTTAACTACCCCCACCACCTTAAAAGTTGCAGGTATTACTCCATGGATCCATCACACCAGAGCCAAGGCCACCGCTGACCCTGAGGAAACCAACCCGGGACCGGAACAGGGACCAGGCCGAATCCCAGCCCTAAAGCTGAGAAGGACCTGCCAAGACAGGGAGGAGGAGTGGACCGTCACCGAGCCAACGTTACCTGCCTCCATCTCCAGCACTAGACCCCCAACAGGAGGGACTGAGTAATTTACCTGTAACCCCGCTCACCACGAAAACGCTCCCTGTAATTCTAGCCCTTTCCCTTGTTCCCTACCTGGTGTAGCCCACTATGTGGTAATATAATGAAACAGCTGTTGTCCATGAATCTAGGAAGGAAGGGAATTAGCTAACCGTAGCCCCCATAGACACCCTCCGCCAAGAGTTAAACGAGGCCCTGGGGTCAGTATCGGAGTCCATGGCCTCCCTGCAACTCCAGGTCCTTTCCTTTGCTAAAGTAGCCCAGCAGAACCGCGGAGCATTAAACCTCCTTACCGCAGACAAAGGAGGGACCTGCATATTTTTAGGAGAGGAGTGCTGTTATTTTGTCAATGGAAGTGGACTGGTTGAGGAAAATCTGCAACGCATAAAAGATAGGTTGCGACTTAGCTCTGAGACGGGGGCCATGCCCTGGTGGCAGAACACCCTCCTCTCCTTCCTAGCCCCTGTCCCGGGACCCTTAATCATCCTCATACTAGTCATCACCATAGGGCCATGGGCCATCAGAACAGTAGTTAGTCAACTAGAGGGGGCCCTGGTGCGGAAAACTATCAGTCGCATCCTCATGCTCCAACAGCAACACGAGCAGAGGATCCCATTTCTGGGTGCAGAGACAGACAAAAGCGCTGTCTAAGCACCCACAGGGGGGAATGTAGAGGAAATCAAGGCTGACACCAAAGATGAAATGCTAATTGCCCTGACTTATAATGTAAATGCTTCTCTCCTACCTCTGTAAGCCCTTTTCACACCAAATCTATACCACACCTCCCAAGACCCTTACCCCACTTAGCCCAGCATAAAAGGAATGCGGGGCTATTGTTCTGGGCTCAGAATTTGGAGTTTGTCTCCTCTGGGTCCGTGCACGTAAATAAAGATCGTGTTCCTAACCCCTCAGTGTCTGGTCATTTCATTTTTCCGTAACAATAGAACAAGAATCATATCACTCCTTCTCGTGATGCTTCCCACCGAACTCTACCATTTTTCACACACACGGATTCTCCCTTCTTTTTATCTCTAGCCTCAAATCACCTCCCTATTTCCCTCCTCTATATGGAATGCCAATATTTTGTCATTGAATAATTTAGAAAAGGTAGAAAGAGACATCGATAGAAATATTTGTTTAAATATTCCCACAAATTAAAAAAAAGACTTTATGCTTGAATTACAGCAACAAAATATATATTCTTCTGAAGCGCACATGGAAATTTCTTAGATAGATCATTTCATATGCCACAAAGTAATTCTCCTGACATGTAATGAATCAAAGAAAGACAAATACTGCACGATCACATTTATATGTGGAATCTAATAAACAAATGAACAAACTCACATAAGCAGAGAATACAGTGTTAGTTACCAGGGCAGGGGGTGAGCTGGGTATAGAAAAAGTGGGGATGTTTTGGTGAAAGAAAACAAACTGTCAACTATAATATGAATAAGCAAGTTCTGGGGATTCAATGTAGCCTAGTATAAATAGGATAGAATGAGTTTTCTTACCTTTTCCAGCTTCCAGTGTTAACCCCCATTCTTTGGCTTGTGACTCCTTTCT
This sequence comes from Mormoops blainvillei, assembly GCA_004026545.1. Taxonomy (NCBI): domain Eukaryota; kingdom Metazoa; phylum Chordata; class Mammalia; order Chiroptera; family Mormoopidae; genus Mormoops; species Mormoops blainvillei. Next base: position 146,094 of record PVJD01002112.1, read on the forward strand.
ATATTGCAAGTCAGCAATCACATCACTCCAACCTCTGCTTCTGTGGTCACATCAAATGTTCTGATTCTCACTGACTCTCTGTTCTTCGCTTAAGGACCCTTGAGGTTTCCTGGGCCTGCAAGGATAATCCACGACAATCTTTTATTTTAAGATTAGCTATTTAGCAAACTTATTCCATCTGCTAACCTTAATTTCCTTTTGTCATGTAACAAAAATTCGAGGGTTTAGTGCATAGTGTTGGGTAGGCGGTGAAGTCATTATTTTGCCCACCATATTATCACTTTTATAAAACCTCAAAGGATAGAAAATGAACTATATATTTTAGGTGTAAATAGTCATATGGTACAACTATAGCAAAGAAGGAGGGGTGTTAAATATAAAGCTGAATATAGGGTTACTTTAAAATGGGGTTGGAGAAAGGTGATGGATTATGGAAGGAATAACTAAGTAAATGAAATTTATTTTCCATGTTTTTGAGTTGGATGGTGCTTAATGGATGTGTACTAAAAATGCATGCACAATACCTTCTAATGTATGTTTTAGAAAGTACAAATAACAAAAAATAAAGTCTAAAAATAAGTATTTTGTGATGGGGGAACTGTAAATGAGAAGGCCCTGAGAGGGAAATGGAATGTTTAAGAAACCCAGTTAGTGTGGTATAATTTATTCAATCCTATAAAAAGTCATATTTACACAAGGGAGGTACCCCAAAACCCAGAATTTATTTATAAATATTGTGTATTTATTATTACATGTTTAAACTGCAGTAACTCTTCAAAATACTCTTATTCGATGCAATAAACCTATTGAGATGTTTTTTTCCATTGCCCAAAACAGTTTTCTGAACTCATTGATTTTGATGCCTTTTAAGGCATCTGCTGTTTTTTGTTTCATCTTTTCCACATTGGTAAAACATTTCCCTTTAAGGACTTTTTTACCCAGGAAATCAAAAAAGTTGCTTGGGGTGAGATCGGGTGAATAGGGAGGATGGGCTACAGGGGTCATGCCATTTTTGGTCAAAAACTGCTGAACACTCAGTGTGGTGTGGACAGGTGTGCTTGTAAATCACCCATCATGAAAAGGGCAAATGATGTTGAAAGAGTCTTCAGAAAAAAATTACTGAAGTCTAATGCATCCTCTCATAACAGTGCTAGTTGGTACACTGATACAGATGGGTTCCTAGTGGGGGAAGCTTGTACTAATACAAAGGGCCCACCCTCCAGAAGATACTTCTTTTTTGGGGGGATTCCCCCTTTGTATGTGTCCTACAATATACTCAATATTAATGAATAATATATGTAAAGATAGGCATAAAATAAAAGCAACTTTAAAAATAAGTTTATAGTGTTATGTTTTCATCTTGTTTTGCCTCTAAGTCATGGAAAATGTATTTTTGTTCCATTGGTATAATTTCCCATCACAATAGTATAATGGAGTCATGTAAATGATATCTGAGGTTTCTCTAATATATATTTTTTAGTTTAAATTTACTGCTTTCTAGTTAGAATTTGATAGGCACTGTAGAGTATCCAAGAGACATAAATAAAAATAAGAGATACCTTTTTTTAATAGAAAAAAAATTTGCATTACATTATTTTGGTATGGAGCGGGTGAGATCAGTATAGACTGATTTATTATTTAAAACGGTCACTGCTACATGGCAGATAATACTCTATATTCTAGGTTTGCATAATTTACTCTTTAACAGACAAAATAACCAACAATTAACTTTCATAAAGTAGTGAATCTATTCATTTTCTACTCTTATCTCCCGGATATGATGATGACTTTATTATTTATTTTGGGATATTCTACTCAAAACTCTGCCAAGATTTTGCTTATGCAAATATTTATTAAATTACAAATTGGTTAAGGTCCTTGTTTTAATAGTGGAGCCCAGAGGCCTTTTATTGCAAAAACTAATTGCAGTACTTAATTGGGTCCTATGTTGATTTCTCATCTGTTTATACACTTGAGAAAAAGTGTTTCTAAAGTCAGGATTAAATTTTCTTTTGACTATATTATACAGTTGTAAAACAAGTACAGAACAATGATAAAAATGATAACATTGTTTACCCAATTAATAATTTTTTGGAATACATTAATGTCCTTGTCAAACAGCCTGCAAGACTTCTAGGACTGAAAACAAAATCAACTGCTTTTGAAGTATTTTAGGATCCAAAATAAAGAAAAAAGAGAAAAGGAGAAATGAAAATAGTGAAAGAGCAAGGAACAAGAGTAGAAAGAAGATATATTTTTAAAATAATAAAATGTATATGAGTAGAAAAGTGAAGTAATTCACAACGTATTTCCATAATGGCAAACTGTTAATGGATTCATTCTACAAATTGTCTGCTCTTCCCTTACCCTAATTCAACCCATTTTTATAAGGGAATTCTAGAAATGGGAACGATGACATTTACTAACCTGGAGTTCCTAAAACTCACCAAGGAAATTCCATGTGGAGTTTTTTTCTCAATGTAATTTATTTATCTCGATTTTAGCAATCTACGTTATGTTCATATTTTATATTTACTTATTGCTCTCTTTTAATTTGTGAACTTTTTAAGAAGAGGAAGTTGTTTATATATTTCTTCGTAGTACATTGTTTCATATTAGGTACTAATAAATAATAAATTACCATTTATGGTTTGCAATACCAACTGCAATGTACAAGACAAGTAGTACAATTAAAATGTAATCAGTTTTGGATTTTTATCCTTAGACATTGATACTGACTTAAGAGATCATATCATCCAATAACCACAATTTTAACAGCAAGAAAACAAGTACAGAGAGGTAAAACATCATGGTTGTCGTCTTATAACTAGGTGAAATATAAACACTAGAAATCCATGATCTCTTTAATGAAAAAAAGAAGAATTAGAAGGGTTTTAATAGAAATGTTTTGCCATAATATTATCAATTAATTAAATAAGGATAACACCTATTTAAGGAAAGTATATAATAATGAAAAGATAATAATACCAAGTAATTATTTTTAGCTTATGTGTGAATCATGACTAGAGTTCTTTAGTAAAAAGGCAAAATAGATGTCAAAATCAAGTAGAGCTAATTTATATAAAGGGACTTATTATTTAAAATATTTACTGCTGTGTAGTGGACAATTCTCTATATTCTAGGTCTGCATAGAGTATTATCTAGTGAGTGATAGTTTAAAGTTCCATTTTTTTAAAACAGAATAATAGCTTTATCCTATGTAGCAATACCCCATCATTCTTATTTTTATATTTACCTCAAGTAATCACATCTGTTTCGCATCTGTGAAATTAAATCACGGTATTTAATTTCATTGTTGTCTGTTAAAGAACTTTACTGAAATACAGAAAGTTTGTGTGTATATATATATATATATATGGAAAGAACCAAAATAATTCCTTAATCAAACCTTGGTATTATAAAAGTAACCCCCAGGATACAACTGCTTGCCAGAACAAAACGCCTGTGTAAAAGAAGGTAACACAAGCCAATCTCCTATAGTTTTAGAAAAAAAGTCCATTAAATTTAGAAAACAAAATACAATAAAATATTTTTAAAGTGTGTCTTATAATCAAAGGAGAAACAGTCAATAAAAGAAGATATCACAGATAAGCCATATAGTGACATTAGTAGACAAGAACATTAAAATAGCTATCATAAATATGTTCCTTTTTTTGGAAAAAGTGGCTTCCCTAATATATCTGAGGCTTCTCTAGTATATATTTTTAAGTTTAAATTTACTGTTTTCTAGTTAGACTCTTGATAGATGCTACAAAGAATCCAAGAGATATAAATAAAAATGAGGTACCTTTTTTTAATAGAAAAAAATTTACATTACAAATAAAATAGTGGCAAGAAAATAGGAAAATTGAAGAAGAACCAACTGAAAATTTCATAGCTGAAAAATGAAAAATCTCAAATGAAATATTCATTAAAAATATAACAACAAGCAGAATTTAAAACATCCAAGATGGAAATTATAAAAATTAAAATTAAAATAGAATGAAAACTCATAGAATCTAAGACCTGTGGGGCAATATTAAATAGATTGCCACATATATCATTAGTTTCTCAGAAATAAATGGGAAAGATAAAGATGCAGAAATTAATTAGACATGTAATAGTTATTTTTTTCTTACAACACTGATGGAAAATATCAACTCATATGTTCAAGAGGTTAACCAAACCCAAGGAATTCACACATAAACATGTCATAGTCAAACTACTGAAACTACAGATAAAGAAAGCAATAAAAAAACATGAAAAGGAAATAAATAGTACATACAGTATAACAAAAAAATAATGATGTCTCTTATCAGAACTATAGAATACAGAGCAGTATGAAATCATATTTTTAAAGTTTCGAGGCAAATAAAACACTGTAAACCTGTAATTTTATATCCAGTAAAAATATGGTTAATGGTATCTATTTTATGTATTAGTTTTGAGAGTTATACGAGTGAGTCTACATCCAAAATCATTTACCTGAAACCCTCATTCTAAAGGTGTTTTTGAATTCATATATTTTTTTCAATTTTAGAAAGGTGAAATGATATTTAGACTGAAATGTTCCCAATGGATTACAAGGCACCTTGGCATTTCTGTAGTGAAAGTTGCCTATATTTACTTCAGGTGAAAATAATAAAAACTATGAATTATTACCTCTTGATGGGTCAGATTAGCTATTGCAGCAAACAAGTTTCCACCTAACATGAAAAAGCTTTCAGTTTTGAGAGCTTTTGCAGAACCGAAGAAAAGCAAACTGTCTACAGAAGACACACAGACCTGTGAGTATTCTGTCTAGTTATAGATGCTTCATTTTCTTTGAAGCATGACACACTAGTTAATGCTACATGGGATAATTTTATAACTAGAGATCTCAGCTAAACGGGGGAAAGCACAGGTGTATTCATTCTACCCCGTCTTCTTAAACTAGGCTACTGTGTCTTTCGGTGAGAGTTGTCTCTTACAATATGGAGCTGCAGTTCAAATTGTGTGCGTAAGTACTGAACCAACATGAAAGCTGACATGATAGTAACGACATAGATTTTAATTAATATAAGTAAGAATGTAAAGCTGTTAACAATACTATAGACTGATTTACCAATTGATGTGCTTCTTTCAATGGCTGAATGACCATCAGAGATTTTGATTATTGGCAAGATTTCGTTATTGGGAAAAAGCTTTGCTCTCAGAGTCCCTACACTGTGACTATCCTATAGCTCTTGTAATAAACTACTACATGATATAATTCAGTTTTTAATTAACAACCTCTGAAATAGTCCAATGAAACACGTTGTAAATATGTATAGTTAAAATGTGTACATATATCATATTTGCATAAAGGCAAACAACTTCAAGCTAAGTCAACTTATAAAATTTTAGGTTGAATTGAGTTTCTACTTTTTCTTGAGGGAGTGAGAACAAAAATTATGTAGATTAATAGTTATTCTAAAATATGGGATGATGCTGTTTGGGCATAACTTCTCTACATGTTCAGCTATTTTGGGCCAGTATTGATTTATTAGAGTAATAAATACCTAAAACAATTATTTTGACCCTGCTGAGAATATTAAGATTCTTGAGAAATGTAAATGCTATACCTCCAGTGAGATCTCTGTGGGAGAAATAAAGTGAATTTCCTTCAACGAAGTAAGGCACCGCTGTGAACTTATTTTCTGTCAACTTGGCTAAATGTGTTAAGTAAAATTTAGTGAATTAGATACAATAAAATAGCAGGTGGTTGAAAATTGATTCAAATTATGAATTACATTAAGTTCTTGAAAATTAAAGTAAGTTTTGTTAATATTTGTAACCATTCAAATATGAGATTCTTCCCAAATTCAGTTTGCCTTTTATAAGGTTGAAACAATTCAAAAAATAAAGTCAAAAATCTATGAACAGGAAACTAGATAAATGTTAATTTTCTATAACATAGGTTTCTTAAAGGAATTTTATAAAGATAATACTCATTATGCCTATCATACAATTGTGCCTAATTATTTAAAACCTATTTTAAGAGAGGAGGCAAAATGCCTTTTGTTGTTTTTGATATTATTTTTCAAAATAACAATAATGAATGCTTTTTCTTTACTCACCAGCTAACAAGACACCATTAGATACACATTGTTAGAAAAGTAACTATGTCCTACTTTCTAAATTCTTTATGATGAAAATGTGTTCCGATTGCCAAACTCACTAAGAGATTCAGATATTTAAAGGTAATTCTCTCTAAATGTGGAATGACTACTGCTTACTTAAACTGCCTAATCCTTGTGATTTCTTGTGTGTGTGTGTTTGTGTGTGTTTTGATTTACAGGTAATTTAAGAAATTTTTGTTAAATTTTTATAACAAAGCAGTTACTCTCTTAATTTGCTGCATACACCATGTTTAAGGAGAGGAATAAGTGGCCTTTCCCCACTCTATGTTTGTGATGTTACATTGCCAGTTCTCTGCAAAGTTCAGTCAACTTCACTTTATATTCCTAATAAATACTAAGCAGAGGGAGCCTTAAAAATTATGTTTTATTTAATTTAGACTGAACTATGTGGTAGCAAATATTGTAGTACTTACAATTTTATTGCTAAGAAACATGACGTTGTTATCATGAGTCAATTCTAGGAGTCCCAATGTTTGTGAATATTATGGGAATAAGACAGTTTAGCAGCAAACTAACCCTTTAAACAAATCAATAAAATATGGGAGTTTATAACTTATGATTTCCAGAAAAGTTAAATATTGGCTAGAATAAGAGGAGAATAACTACTAGTGAATTACTTTCATTCTAATTTCTATTATCTTTCTTGTGTGCTCTTTCTCTTTCTGTCTTCCTTCTGCAATGATCATTTTTGTTAAAAAGGTATTTATATCTAATAGAAGATAGATAGACAGGCAGGCATTGGAGGCGCGATTATGTTTGTTTGTTTGTTTCTTTTCTTTTCACTTTCTGATTACCAGAGTACCTGAGAAGAGTTTTTATTTTTTTTTACATCTGGTTTTTACAATATTGCTATTTCCATTTCCCTTAAATATTTTGTTACACATGTTCATGTCTTTCTTCATGTGATATTAGACATGCTTTTATTTATTTATTTATATGTAAAGTTCTCATTCATCTCTTATTACCAGCTCAGACATGGCTCCTCTAGGAAGTCTTTCATGAAAGCAAGTGAATTTGAGCGACTTGCATGTGCATTGCACTACACAGTCCTATCACAACTTTTCCAAACAATACTCTCTCTCTTCAGAACTGTCTTAAAGAGACTGTATCTCCTTTATCTTTGAGACACATCTCCAACAGAACTTAAACATAGCAGTTACTTAATACATATATTGAATTGATTTGTTTTGATGACTCTTTCTTAAAACTTACAAGTATTTGTTTAAAACTTAGTGATAGATTTTGAAGTCCCTTGTGTGCTTTTGTTTAAGGTGAATTTGAGTTCAAGGATAGAATTTCAATCATGCATTATGTAAAAGTTTTGATGCTCTCTTTTAGATGCTAAAAATGTATGTCATTAAAAGTGATTCAAAAAGGAAAATAAAGTGTGAAAGTACCAACAAACACAGAAAGTAGAAAGTGAGAGGCAAAAGGAAAGAATAATATAAATGATATTTAGGTGATTAGGACTCCTTTGGAAAAAAAATACATCAAACGCTAATTCATTTTCTGCATAAAAAAAATTCAAAATAATTTAAGTGCCTTTTAGTTAAATAACAAGTGTATTTAAAACAGAAGAATCTGTGGGAATTTATCTATTTTCTATACAAGAAGGTTTCCAAATATAAAATTAATATAAAGTTATATGGAAAAATAAGATAAAAATTTGTCAATGTAAATTATTGTATGTCCCAAATCACCACAAATAATATTAAAAATCAAATTTTTTGGAATAAAATATTTGTATCACACATAACTGAGAATGCTATCCTTATTTTATTCTACTTTTTACAAACAAACCAAAAATATATAAATATCCTATAAAAAGAAAACATATAAAAGGAGAGGTCACCAAAAACAGATATTTTTAAGGAAAAAAAGGGATTGCTTAACTCATGTTATATCAGTTGATGGAAGTCTACGCAGACATGGAAAGAAATGTTACTTATCTTTTGAAATGTTAGTGTTAAAGATCAGGCAGTAAAACGAAATACATAGAGTAGTTCTCACTTCTGTCTGTGTGTACTTAAGCATTTACATAATAAAATAGTAATTGAAGATGATATAGTTAAAGATGATTTTAATTTTCAAAATTCAATAAACAGTTATAATAAGATATAAAGTAAAGAGCACATTTTAAAATATAAAAGCTTCTATCATCTATAAAACCTTGTTTTCACTTAAGCATCATTAGGCACTTGGTTGATGCACTGAAGTTCCCTTTCGGACAACAATCATTACTTTTGTATGCCATTTAAGCAATTGAAACCCTCTGATAAAAATAACCATGTCTCTCTCTGTCTAATTAACTAATCATTTTCACTATTTTTATATAGCATGTTAATGAAATACATAAAAGCTTTTAGAACTTCTTAAAGCAAATGAGATAATCTCTCCAGAACAAGAAAGGTAATTTCCAGTACTTGTCATTTCACTTCAGGACTGAACATCATAGACAGTCAAAGATAAAATGCCTAGTACACGGTTGTGAAATGTAGTTTTGGTAAACAAGATATCCTTCACATTATTTTAAAATTCAGCATTAGTAACATTACTTTCTTGCTCATGTCACATTTTAATTTTCCCTTTCACTAGCCAGTTTTTGAAAAACTTATTTCAACAATGTTCAGGAGCTAATGGGTCCCTCAGCAAGTAAAAATGAAATGGTACAAACAGTAAAAGCATTCTGTGCCCTTTGAAAATATTATGAAATTTACTGCACAGATGGGCTGAAAGTTTAATTACCTCCAACGAAGAGAGTCAGAGTTATCATTGCTCCTGCAACAACTGGAGATTTAGCAACCAAAATATCCATCAGAAAATTATGCCGAGAGTATATAAATCAAATGCACTGAAGAAACAGCTGCAATTCCATTTACGTCACCCAGACGTGAGAACTGCAGGGCCTGGAATAACATGAAGATATCACATTGGCTTTTTTTCTTAATTTGACATTTTCTAGGCATTTTTCAAATGTGCCAGACTGGGAAAATGTATAAAATTGAGTAACATGCACCAAGTAAAATAACATAAATTCAATTTCATGTATTTTTGGTATGCATTTTTGTGAAAAGTCTATAGTTCTATTATGGGTATGGCATATTATTTTTGGCACGTTTTTACTACAGAGATAGGACAACTAATATTTATATAGAATTACTAAGAGCTCTTTCATGGAAAATATTATGCTACTTAAGTTATTATAAATAATCTCTAATAATGCATACTCTAATATACCACCATATAAATGTGATATAAAATCCTATTTTAACATGATAGCTGTATGTCAAGATGTCAGGAACTGTGAGAAGAACACTATTCAACAAAGATTTTTTTTCAGAGTAAATATTCATTCCCTTGTATCAAAGGAGAGTAAGTGAATAAGGAAATAATAACATTTAAAAACTGCTCTTAAAATAATACACAATAGGTCATATGTTCTACTGTGGCATTTTGTCATTCTCTGCATTCTCTGTTTCTGGCAAGGTTTAACTGGAATGCTTTGAGTCTGACTTATTACCAATAATGGTAAACTATGTTCTTTTTTTCTTTTTTTAAATTAACCTTTTTAAAATTGTTGTTCTATTACAGTTGTTCCAATTTCCCCCATTATTCTCCTCTGCTCCAACCCCGCCTTCCCCTACTCTCACAGTCAATTCCCACCCTGTTGTCCATGTCCATGGGTCATTTATACCTTTTCCTTGACTAGACCCTTCCCCTTCTTAATGCTCTTATCCCCCTCTCCATTCCCCTCTGGTCACTGTCAGTCTGTCCCTTATTTCCATACCCCTGTTTCTATTTTGTCCATTTGTTTGTTTTGTCCATTAGGTGCCTCTTATAGGTGAGATCATATGGTATTTGTCTTTTGCCCCCTGGCTTATTTCACTTAGCATAATACTCTCCAGTTCTATCCATGTTGTCATGAAAGGTAGGGGCTCCTTTCTTTCCACTATATAATATTCCATTGTGTAAATGTACTACAGTTTTTTGATCTACTCAATCCTCTAGGGCAAGGGAAATAGAGAAAAGAATAAACAAATGGGACTACAACAAATTAAAAAGTTTCTGCATGACTAAAGAAAACATCATCAAAATGAAAATGGAACCACCTACATAGGAAAACATATTTACTAATGATACCTTGGACAAGGGTCATATCTCTAAAACATATAAAGAACTCATACAACTCAACGCCAGGTAAATTACATTCTTAAAGAAGCACAATATAGTCTAAAGCTATGAAAGTATTGTGTTCATTTATATTTGGCAGAAAAAGTTTTAAAAGTAGAAGAAACAATATCACATATTTTGGAAAATATTAAGGAGCCTATAACATTATAAAAATGTGTGTATCATTAATAACATCAATTTATGAGAAGCATTACAATTGTGGTTACTCAAACTCAGATATACTGAATCCCAACTGAAAGACCAAGGACTTCACTTTTACCTCCTAAATATGCATTTAATATAAGCCAAATCTTAACTGAGGCCTTGAGAAATGAAAATGCAACAGGGACCATAGTTCATAGATTGTAGTAGCTAATAAATGATTGGTATCTTCTGTAATTTGGGCATGTATGTGAGCTCTGTGACCAAGAAGTTTCTGAAACTTTATACTCGTGAATATGCAGAAAATTATATAATACTTTTCAAGGCAATTAAAGATCTTGAAGGTACTATAAATTTCCTGAAATAATTATTATGTTTTAAAATGTTAGCATAAGCTAATAGAATCTCAATAGTCAAAAAAATTCAAATTTTAGAAAGTCATTCTTTCAACCAATTAAGTTGCATCACAGATTTATAGGGAAGCTCTTATGTTATATATGTGGATCTAAGAATGGTTAAGTATATAGATCTAAAATGCTGACAAGGCACAGACTCTTATAAACTTCAATCAAATGAAGAATACAGATATTTAATCAATCGGCATCTTGCATGACATGGCACTCCATTATTTTTCTGACCTCATGATCTATCCCTCAGCCCAACTCCAGGCACACTGGACTGCTCTTCCTCCACCACCCCAGAGGTACTCAGGCCTCACGTGCTTCGTACATGCTGACCCCTGCCTGGGATCCTCTTACCCAGCTAGATGCACACTCCACTTCCTCACTCCTTCCGTTATTGGCTGCATATCGTCTCAAAGAGGACTTCCTTGGCCAGTGCAACTAAATTTCCACTTCCCCATCTTGACCCCTTTCAAGTTACTATTTCCTTTTCTTGCTTTACTTTGTGTTCTTCGTAATACTTTGTATCTAAAGTACTAGGGTATGAATAGATGTTACCTTACTTTAGTTTTTGTAAATTTTCCTCACTGATATATAAACAGGAGTGATTTTGTCTGTCTTTTCTATATTTCATGCCTGTGATGATATTTGTTGCATGAATAAATGAATGAACTGACTGCATTACTAATATAAAGTGAGTGAAGTAATTAAAAATTTTATCCAAAGAGTAAACACTCTAATTTTCTCAAAACAATAAAATGAGATCATCTTATGTTCCTTTTCAGACTTAGACTTCTATAATTCTGTAAGGTACAGATTTAATAAAACTGTTGTATATACACACACACACAAATTACGTATTATTTCACTATAAAATGATTAACCTTCTCAATAATATAACGTGTGTATGGGGAGTTAGCAAACATATACATCTGGAAAGGAAAGGATTAAAAAGGCTGGCTTTTGATATATTTCTCTCTCAATTACTGGTGACACACTCCTGGCAAAGAAAGAAAACAAGTTATCTTGTCTAATAATCATGTAAACATGCTTGTAGTTGGACCTTTTTGAAAATAGACTAATTCTATTTGCTAGGAAGAGAGTCCTTACATATAAAATATTCTTAGCATGATGTCTAAGAATTATTTATGGTAATCTAATATAGAATCTATAGATTTGTGAGTTATGTCTCCCCAGAAAATGTCTCATAGGCTATACAACTGTCCGGGTTACAAAATGGAAATATCAGTAATGTAAACATTTGCTGTGTGAGGTGACCACAAACCTCACTTAGAGATAACATCTATCACTTGGACCCGAAAAAGAATGTCAGATGCAACAAGGAAGAACCTGAGGTACCATGAGGAATTTCCCTTATTCTCACTGTTTCATTTGGGCCGTTTATCTGCTAGTGTCCTTAAAATTATTAATAATGTCTGATAGCTAAGCAGCTTAAATGTCATCCAGAGTTGTTGGAGCACAGTTCAAAATGAGTTAAGTACAAAAGGATTGAAATCAGAAGACCTAGAGTTCAAGTTTGTTCCTAGACAGAATATTTTGAGGAATTTATTTAATATTTCTCAGCCTAGGATTCTTTATTTGTTAAATAAAGATAATATTTCAAAGGTTTGAGGCAAGGCACAAAAATGCAATGCATTTGAAATGTCGGTTGCCATGTAAACAATGGTCATATATTTTTATGTAGGCATGTGGGACTCCTACCTTTTACAAAAATGGTCCCCAGCCTTTTTGGCACCAGGGACCAGTCTAATGGAAGATGGTTTTCCATGGACAGGGGTGGAGAGACAGGAGCACAGAGCTCTAGCAGTAGTGCCAGCGGAGCGATGCTCCCTCTCCCATCCACTCAACTCCTGCGTGCAGCACGGCTCCTAACAGGCTGTGGACCAATATCGGTCTATGGCCCAGGGGCTGGGAACATCCCTGTTTCATAGGACTAAAGGATAGACTCTCAGGGAACCTATCTTATGTCTTCAGCTTTTTAGTTGTCATCAATACAGGATAGGTATTGGACAAACCTAATTTATCGGTGAAATACAGTGGAGGCAAGAGATGATTTCATTCATTTATGATGGTTTGGTGCTAAAGATATAAAATTTATCATCAACTCTGTGGCTGGCAATGAACTAGGTGCTTTCTATACAATATTTCATCTAATTCCCAGAGCAACTTTCTAACATGTTGTAATCCTAATTTCTAGGAGAGGATCAATTTATATTGTGCATTTGTTTCTGCCCTCAGTGCCTAACAGAATGACTTGAATTGACTAATTAGATTTAATGCATTATATAAGCAGAACCTAACTACTCTGTGATAAGACAGAAAGGTGTGCATATATGAAGTCTGTCCAGAAGGTATCCAACCATATACTATGAAGAACAGAGACATTTACTGAATAAGATACAAGATACAAGGAACATTGTACATAGGACAATGACACCTTGGTCCCCTTCAAAGTAGGCACCTTGGGACCTCACACAGTTCTCCCAATAGCCATCAGCTGTCTCATTGTATTTTCCTGAGTCTCCTTAATGGTCTGAAGTATTTTCCCTTTCAAAGGCAATTTTAGTTTTGGGAAAAGCCAGAAGTCACAGGGGACCAAATCTTAGCTGTAAGGGGCTGAGTCACCTGAGTGGTTTGATGTTTCACCAAAAAACTCTGCATGAGATGTGACACATGAGTGGGCACGTTGTTGTGATGAAGCTACCAGTCACCAGTTGCCCATAGCTATGAACTTCTGAATCATTCAGATAGTTTCAATGGAGGAATGTTCAAGCTTAATGCAAAATTTGATGCAGATCCATTGCTCTACTGGCTCAGTCATTTTGAATGTGACAGCCACACAGTACACATGCTCACTCAGTGGCATTTATCACCCCCACTGACTAGTACGGTGAAGTTGTCATTGTTCACACATGTGCATTCCAGTCCACTCTCCTTGGCTGACAGATAACATCAATGTCACACAAACTGTCTCATTATAATGACAATGGCTGGACTTTCCCAAGACAGACCTCATATATGAAGCTGGAGACTGAACAAGAGAGCAAAAGTGGTAAATCACGGCAAGAAGCTAAACTCCTAAAGGGCGTGATTGATTCTGTTAGTCTGTGGAATATTTTAAATTAAAGCAAAACCCACAAATAACAAACCTAGCAAATGTCAGTTAAACTTGCCCAGAAAATGTCATCATTTCTCAATTTGCAAAGGTAAGAAGATCAGTTAGGATGTATTTCTGTGAATAGGAAGACATTTACAGTTTATGATAAAAAGCCTAATGTTATATGTATTGCATATTTAGATAACTTAGGCCACATACAATGTATACATAGACATTTACACAGTAAAATAAAAAGAAAGAACACTTTTCACCATTGTATTTCTAATTTAATTATTTGGGAAAGTTTCACAATTCTGTTATTTGTCTATCTTCTTATTTCTTTGAAGATCCCAGAAGGTGAGATTATTTTAAAGTTATTTTAATTTCCAAATGACACAGAGCAATGACAAATGGCACCTGTTATCACTGGGCCTCTACAGTTTTTTCTGATAGTATTGCCAATTTTAAGTGTTCTTATTTAAACAGTTGTGTTCAATGCAATATAGTTTTAAGGAACAACTGTTCTAAATGAAACCCTCTAGAGTTCACCTTCTTGAAATAATCTATTCTGCAGCCTTGCAGCAACATAGACAGCAACTTTTTGCCTTAAATATCGTCAGTGAGAAGGAAAAAAAAAGTCTTGAACAAATGTCTCTCTTCAAATGGGAGAAAGTGACATTGCCAGTGAATAGAGGTGCTGCCTTTTATCTGTGCTTAATAACCTCTCTCACTGGCACCCGCTCAGCTGCCACTTAGCACAAAGACAAGTCTGCATGTCATTTAACAAGTCTGCATTAATACACCTAACCAATCAATGGCTTCTACCCATTCCGCAAGGACACCAGTCTGTTACTATTACTAGACGCTGTCAACAGAAAATGACACCAGAGTCACAAAAGGCAAAATGATGTCAGTTTAATCAGAAAGCAGAAAAAAAAAAATACCCCACAAACAATGCTACTCAGGATAGAAGTGTGACAAGGAGACTCAGAGGTTGGCATAAACCACTCTTGGCAGGTCTCAGTGAAACCGGCTTGAAATTTGATGATACAAAATCCAGTGGAATGACAAAGACAATCAGACCTGTTTATCCCCATTCAATTAAAATTGGGGACTGTTGTCGGTTGAAGGAAAATTCTTTAAAAAAAAATTGGAAAAAAGTACAATTTGTATTGCTTTTATAAAAAAATCAAACTATTTTTACATTCTAAAGAAAACTCCATCAACCTAAATTATATTATTTTAAAATTTGTTTAATCAATTACTTCAGTTTTCATTCCATGGAAAATTAAGTAGACAGTTTTAAAAGTCTTATTATATTAAGCCAGCGGCTTTGAATTGGTATATGTATACCCTGACAAGATAGCTGTTCACATTAAATAGTGATAATAATGATGGATTTGTACAATTATGCATGTGGAATAGGCCTCAGAGATTGTCTGGCCCAACCTGCTCATTTTACAGATGAGGGAACTGAAGCTAAGGCAGGATGAGGGCGAAGCCCAGGGGCACAACGGCAAAGCCAGGGCTCCTGGCTCTCGGTCCGGCTCTTTTTTCAAACACTGTTTAAGAATCAGGTTTTGCAGTAACAATGCAATTTTTTATCTAGAAAAAGATATCGTTTCATTAATCCATGTGTATATAATGCCTGTTAGAGTGAAGCGGCAAAAAAGGAATTATTTACTGTACTGGAAAATAGAGCATTCACAGACAATGAGGTATCCTTTTACTGACCCTTTTAACCTTGTCAGATCCCTTTTCCATTCTCCTCAAAATACTTGAGGATGTGCAGTGCCTTTAAAAAATGCTAGAGTTAAGCACCAAACCCGGGCCAGTGAGAGCTGGCTGAGAGCATTGAATTCTTGGGCAAAATGCCAGAGATACCATATCCTGACCCCCCACTGCACTAATCTGAGTTCTTTGGCTGGCTCATCACCCAGTTTTCACAGCTTACAATATTTGAACTCTTCTCTGACATCGTTCTCAGTTCCTCTTTGCGTAGAAGCCCAGGGCTGACTGTGCTGCCCACTTGAGACACCACTTTCAGCCAACACTGGCTCATACTTTCTTCCAGCTCCATTCCCCCTGGTTCAATTCCTGTTAAGTCCTGTAGCGCTGGGGTGGGTCATACACATGGAGAGCCAGGTGGATAGGCCCTGTTCCCTGGGCACATTCCAGGCAGCTCCCCGCCTTGGGCCGACAGCTTTTCCTGGTCGCTCAAATTAAAATTTGGTTTTCAGGTTCTTCATTTGTTATCTAAAAAGGTTTATCTCAATCTTTTAAAAATCCATGTTTTTTTTTTGTTTTCTTTTTTTCAATAAATAAGAAATATCTGAAGGATCTTCTTTCTCATACCTCTTTGTGTCATGAAGAATTAGTGGCACCCCTATGCATGAAGAATGTTATGGGCATTGAGATCTGGAGTTTTGCTATAGAAAACTTTTTTTTATATTTTCAGAATTTAAAATTATAAATATTTAATGTGTTTATTCAAGCTTCATATACCTCTTCCTAAGATTCTAATGTGGGCTGTCCTAATTTCTTTCTCTCTGTGTGTCTCTGTAGGAGGTTAACTGGTTTACAAGGGAAATGCACAAACAGTACTGAAAGGCTTACTCCTTTTCTATAACTCTCTGTATTGTATGTCTTCTAGATCAGATAATTTCACCACAAAGCAATTTCTTTTTCACATATTCTCACTTAATCTTCTTCCCAATTAACTTCCTCTGTCAACACCCACACTTTGCACCATTATCTCAGGAAAGTTTGCTTTTTATTTATCTGTTTATTTTCATAACTAAATATACACACATGGGGAGAGAGAAGAGAGAGAATTATAATCATTATGGTTAATGAGTATAAGGATAGTTCCAAGGGAAAAAAAGGTAGAACCTTTTCTTCATATTAAGAAGAAGAACTACTGAGTGATATACATTTCTAGACTCACTCCTTTCACATTTCAAGAAATTGTAGCAGAATCATTCCATATTTCTGAACTGATTCTATAATCATCC
Source organism: Mormoops blainvillei (assembly GCA_004026545.1). Lineage (NCBI taxonomy): Eukaryota > Metazoa > Chordata > Mammalia > Chiroptera > Mormoopidae > Mormoops > Mormoops blainvillei. Next base: position 163,120 of record PVJD01002112.1, read on the forward strand.
CAATTTTCATAACCTATTACCCATATAAATTGTCATACTGCTTTGTTTAGTAGAAATATAATATTGATAACCATTTTTACTAAAATTATAGAGCTATACATTTGGGCTTAAACATAAACTTCATATGTAAAGGAAATGCTTCTCAAATTCTAAATAATCAACTTACTTTCTGGAACCCACAATTTTGTAAATTGAGAATAATCTGTAAAGGGCAACTTTCAAAATTTCAAATGCCATGTGGAAAATGGCATTTCAAGATATTGGCTATGGAAGCAATTCCAATGTATATTGATATTTGTCTTTTTGTCTTTCACAGACTGGCTTATTTCACTCCAATTCCATTATTGCTGTCACAAAAGGTAAGAATTCTTCTTTTCTTTCTATTATGTAGTGTTCCATTGTGTGATGCACCACAGTGTTTTGTTTTGTTTTTTCACTCATCTCCTGATGGGCAGTTAGGTTGTTTCCAAATCTTGGCTATTGTAAATAGTGCAGTTATGAACATGTGGGGGTGTACAGTTTTTTAATTGGTGTTTCAAGATTCTTCAGGTGTATTCCAAGCAGTGGAATTACTGGGTCAAGAGGCTCTTCCATTCTTAGTTTTTTGAGGAAATTCTATGCCATATAATCTCACATATAAAGAGAATTCTAACGAACAAGATAAACTAATGAGAAAAATAGAACCAGAGGAACAGAATCATGGAATAGACTGACAGCGACAAGAGGGGAGGGGGACATGGGGACTGATTAAAAGAAGGTGAAGGGAAGAGTCAAAGAACATATATGACCCACGGACATGGACAATGGTGAAAGGACTGATCATGGAAGTGGAGGGTGGGCTGGGTGGAAGGGAATGAAAAGTAGAACAACTGTAATAGTCTAGAGAATAAAATATTTGAAAAAAATAAAGTACATGGAACACAAACATGTCTTTTGACAGATTTATAAAGAAAATTAGATACATATATTTGAATAATGTTCAGCCTTAATGAAGAAGAAAATGCTACCATTTTCAACAACATTAGTTGACCTGGGAGACTTTGTTACTGGGATGAGCCAATTATAGAAAGATAAATATTGTATTATTCCACTTATATGAGTTACTTAAAATAGACTTATAGAAGCAGAAATAGAATGCTAGTTGTCAGGGAACAAGGGGAAGGAGAAATGGGGTTCTAGAGATCTGCCATAAAACATAGTGCATATAGCTACCAATATGGTATTTTGCAATTAAAAAATATTAAGAAGTTACAAGATACAAGAAGTTAGGTCTCATGTTAAGTGTACTTACCACCCCCAAAAGAAATAAAAAAAGGCACAAGGAAACTAGGAGGTAATATATGTGTTTATCACCCTGATTGTGGTGATGGTTTTACAAGTGAGTGACATGCACAAACTTAGCAAATGGTATACATGAAATATATGCAGTTATTTGTGTATGAATTATCCACCAATAAAGCTGATAATCAAAGTGTATGCTATTAAAGAATCAGGCTATGGACTCACAATGAGTAAAAATTTTATCAGTAAATAAGCTATAAAATAATAACTTTTCTACTATGTATTAGAATGGGATAGAGCTTAAAAGTGTAGAGTCTAAAGTCAGATAGATTGGGTTCAAAGCCTAATTTTCCTGTTAACTACAATGAACAAATTGCTTACTTGTTCTCTTCCTCCGCCTGTGATCCTGGACAATGAAAACAATAGCAGTATGTCCCTCCTAGTGTTGGTAGAAAGGGTCAATGAGATAATACACATTAAGCACTTGGAACTATGCCTAGCACCCACTAAGGGTTAGCAATTATAATTATAATAATAGATAGGAATACTCTCTAGCCTCTGAAGGACTGCTCTGATTTCAGATATCTCCTTTCTTCTACACTCCTTGTTCTATTCTACACAAGGGAATGGAGGTAATTAGTTAATTCCTGATACATAAAAAGACATGTATTTGTTACCTGATCCTTTACTGGCTAAGAATATAATGCTTTCAACTCTCGAAGAAATTCATAGTCTTTTGCCCCGGCCAGTGTGGCTCAGCTGGTTGGAGAATCATCCTGTACACCAAAAGGCTTGGGGTTCAATTCGCAGTCAGGGAATGTACCTAGGTTGGGGCTTTGATGCCCAGTAGGGACACGAATGGGAAGCAACCAACTGAAATTTCTCTCTCACATCTCTCTCTCTCTCCTCCACCCTTCTTCCCTCTCAAAAATCAATAAACACATTTAAAAAAAATTAAGTCTTCTATATTCATTATTTATTTTAATCTAAAAGAATATATGCTGATCATAAGGTATGTAATCAATAGTTTCTATTAAGATCTCATTAATAATTTAAATCTTCCAAGCCTCAGTTTCATCAGTTCTGGTTATCTCTCATCACTCTATACTCTCAACTCATACATCCATTAGAGATATATGATACCCTTGTTTCAAAGGCATGAAATGCCTAATGGTCACAGGAAAACAATATTCTTTGACATATATACTTAACTTTATATATAAGCACACTGGATTTCACCTATAGCTGTGGATTCCAAGCTTTGATCTGTCCATGAATAATCTGGTAATTTTATTGATATGCAGATTCTAGTTCAGTGTACCTTGGAAGAAATCCAAGATTCTCCATTTCTAATAAGGTCTTACATGATGCTAATTCTGTTGGTAAATGTCAGCACACTTCACTCCACACAAGGACCTCCAGAATATTATTCTAATATTTAATATATAAACAAATTAAACTGACATCTAATTTTAATTTTTAGAATCTAACTTTTAGGTTTTAGGCATCAATATTACCTAAATTCTAGTTTGCAGCTATTTGAAACCACAGGAATTTGATCTCACGTGGCACTCTTGGCATACAGATTGCATTTTTCAAATGATTTTTAGTATAATTATTCTAATATTTTGCTTGAATTCATTAATCTAAGAGGTATTTCCCCAAAGATATAGAAATGATGTGAAAATAAAAATCCAAACATGGATTTTAAGCCAATGTCACCAAGTTTTGTTTTTCTATGACAACCCATAAGGTTTAAATTGCAGCAAGGTTTAAAAAATACCTTTGGTTCTTCTCATAAGTGTACACTACAGCTCAGTAGTCAAATCCATACCATACTTCACTGCAAACCTTCTCCTTTAAATAACACTGCTACAGAGGCTCAAAAAAAGCATGCACTATTAAAAATATGGCAAGAAGAGTAGAGAGGAAAGAGAAATGTCAAATTGTAAAAATACATTTGAGAGGAAAAGAAACATGTTCTTGGCAAGAAAACATCATGTTGGACTTATATACTGCAATACCAATGAATAAGATATGAGAAAGTAAGATCCTACACATAATTAATTGAGCTTATGACCTCTGTTTTTTTTTCTGGATTCAGTACATTGATACATTTTTTAAAATACAAGGTTTTGAAGGGAAATAAAATGACATCCATAGCTACCCTCACTCCTCGTGTCTGTAACCCTGAACAACATATGAGAGAAATGGAAATTCAAGTGAATTCTTATAAGATTCCATTAGATATGACTTCAGGGATTAAATGATTACCTCTATTCTTTTAAATTTTTCATTTTGAAATGGTTTTAGATTTTTAGAGGGCTAGCAAGGTTAGTACAGAGTTTTTATACATTTACTCAGCTTTCCTTAAAGTTAACACCTTATAAAACTTTGGTGTATTTATCAAAATAAGAAATTAAAATTGATATAATACTGTTACCATGAACTACCAATTTTATTTATTGTTACCAGCTTTTCTAGTAATGCTCTTTTTGTGTGCCAGAACCCAGTCTGGTTAATCACCTTGCATTGTTTGCTTAGTCATCTTCAATCTGTGACAGTCTTTCTCTGCTTTTATTATCATTAACAGTTTTAAAAAGTACATGCAAGGTGTTTTATAGATTGACCCCCCAATTTGGGTTTTCTCATTATTAGATTGGGGTTGTAAAACTTTTAAGAGAAAACTAGAGAGATGATATTACCTCCTTGTTCCATCACTTCAGAGGGTACATGATATCAACATGACTTACTACTGTGTTACTAAATTTGATCACTTGGTTAAGATGGTTTCTGCATGATTTCTCCATGGTGAAGATATGTTTTACCATTTCCTCACTATAAACATGAATGTGTTATTGAATCTAGCCCACCCTTAAAAGGGGATATTAAGTCTCACCTCCTGGAGCCAGGAGTATTGTGATAAGCAGGATTGTACCACGTCGAAGATGTTCTTTTCCTAATCCCCAGAACCTATGAATATGTCTTTTTTTCTCTGGTTTTTCCAGAATTTTCTCTTTGTCCTTGTTTTCAACAGTTTCAAGATAATATACATAGATGCGCATTTTTGTGTGTACCTTGTTTGGTTTTATCTGAGCTTGGTTCTATGGTTAGAAGCTATAACTAATTTTAGAAATTATCAGCCATTATTTCTTCAAATAATTCTTCTGTTCTGTTCTTCCTTTTTTCTCTTCTTGAGGGAAAATTAGGTGAATTTTAGATCATTTGATATTGTCCTACAGTTTATGAATGCTCTGTTATGTTTTCTTTTTTTTTCCACCTATTTTTCTGTTTGGTTTTCAATTTGGATAATATCTAGTGAACCGTCTTTATTTTCACTGAGTCTTTCCTTGGTAATGTTTTGTCTGCAAATGAGCCATTTAAAGCTATTCTTTACCTCTATTACTATGCTATTAATTTTTAGTATTTCCAACTGAATTGCTCTTATAGTTCCCATGTTTGCTAAAATTATCTACCTGATCTTGCATGTGTTTATATTTTTCATTAAAGCCTTTAACTTTTAATGGATTGTGACTTTAACTTCCCTATCTAAAAGTTCCAAGGTTTCTATCCTATATAATTCTTGATGTGATGTTTAATTTATTTCCTCAGAATGTGCTTTTTCTCACTTTTTTGCATTCACTATGATTATTTTTTGGATACTGGACCTGTATAGAACTGTAAGCGCTACAGGTTCAAGGTTCTTGTGATTGATGTTTTAAAAGGTCAATACTGAAAACGTCAGTTTGGAGTTAGGAAAGGTTTACTGATTGAGGAGGCACTAGCTCCAGAAGATAGGGAGGGGGTGACCTTAGATCCTCAACAAATGCATCTTAAGAGAAGCCGGAATTCCAGCATTTTTTTTTTTTTTATGTTGGGAGAAGGGAGACTGGGTGCGGCAAGAGATGTTTAATGACCTAAGGCATCTAGGCTCCAAAAGGGATCTGAGGAAGAGCAAGAAATCTGTTAATCTCTTTGTTCCCAGTCCTATAACCCCTGCCTATCCAAGTCCTGTCTGGAGGCTCCTGCAAATCTTTGCCCAAAGCTCAAGCCTCAAGCAGAGTTCCTCTAATAATTAGCATATTTATAGCAGGAGGTATTTGCCCTTCCAAGACCATGACAGGAATGCAGGCTACAATTAAAATCGAGTCACTCTGTTACATAAATACTAATGTATACCATTTTTATGTTTGGAGATGAACATGCCTTTCCTTTTGGTAGTATTTTAATTGGTGGGCAGGGTGGGAGGGATTGTTTTAATTTAATTAGGAGTTGGTTCAGGTTTAAAATATATTGTTGCTATGCTTAAGCTCTGCACCAGAAGCTTCAAATTCTTCTAGAAATCTTTATACAATATTTATGATATTGACTTATTTGCCAGAAGTTTTTGTTGTTGTTGTTGTTTGTTCTTCACTTGTTGTTAAGTCTACCATTGCTACACAGAAAGGTTCTATGCCTTTCAGCACTTTTAGCTGCATTCTATCACCATATTATCTTAGAATTTTTTGTGTGGTAGAAGTGGGGGTTGGGTATGGGGAGGAATGCATTCTCTTGTTTGAATTAAGAATTAATATTAGGCAATCTTTGAACTGATTAGCCTTGATTGTGCACTTCCATCTCAAGGTACAGTCTACACAACTAGAAGCTTCTCGTCCACTGTGGCCTGGACCCAGCCTGTATTACTGTCCCTGAGGAAGAATAATAGTAAGAAGCTAGAAAAATTCCTTGGCAAGTAGATAAGACAAACTGAGACAGATAGCTGATTAAAACCGGCCTCACCCAGTCCCCTGACTCACCTGCCTCCCTCTCCCTTGGAGAACCACTCCCTTAAGCATTAAGCCCTAAGGAAAATGAGGTTCTGATCGGCATCAAATAATCTTAGGAAAAAAGAAGTCTGGTGACCCCAGAGACAGAGTTTCTGTCAAACTAGAGATGACACCCAGGCCTCAGGTGTGTTTCAGCTTGAGGCCCAGAAAAGCAGGGAAACCAGAGGAAGTGATGCCATGGTTGCCATCAGGAGCAGCTGCAGTGATCAACCACCCTCTCCACTAGAGCTGACCGATAAGTAGAGACCATGACCCTGAAAGGACCCAACTGGAAAGCTATTGAATATTCTATGGAGGTACTTTCCTGAGACCTTCCCTAAAATTCCAGTTTTAGAAAACAGATAAAAACCATTAAGACAAGAGACCCAAAGCATGCTTTCTTTCAGGAGCACACCTGCACATCAGCCCTCTTCTTTTCTCAGATGTGTATACTTGCTTTCTTTTTCCTGCCTCTGTAACTTGTTTTCTGATTTGACAGAAGGCCAGGTGGCTCACTTCTTCCGCCTCTGACTTTCTTTCTAAGTGGCCAAGGTAACACTCTGAGCTACCCACTTGCTGCTTTTTTGTGTGTGGACTCTCTCTTTGCTTTTTAAATAAACGTCCTCTAATCTTAGAGTACTTGTCTCTGAACTGTTTCTTTGAAGAGTTCAAGAACTAAGGTCTAACACTGTTGTTAACACCCCCACCTGCAGAATAGAGCTTTGTTTCTATTTCCTTTCTACAGCTGCTAAAAGTCCACCTGACCTTCAGTTTCTATTTCCCTCCCTTTGGTTCTTAGGTGTTATTAGGGAGATATATGAATATGGGCAGGGTTTCTCTTTCCTCCATCAGCTGCACTCAGGTTATAATTTTTCTTTTCCTTCTTAATGCCTCCCCCCCCGCCCCAGGGAAGATAAAGACAGGACCTGGGAAGAATTTTGCAATGGTTGCTTTTCCCTTTATCCACAAAGCAACATGTGGAAAGCTTTCTCAGAATTCTCTGACTGTCCCATTGAGCAGCTGGTGAAGTTCCAGAGAGGGGAAGCTTGAAAGTGAATGGGAATCCTACTTAAATATGTGGCCCTCGGTTTTCTTACACTCATGAGAATTCATCCTTGTGGACTTAGAAATTTATTAAACATTTTTCACTGAATCTTCTTCCTTAGTTATATCATCTCCAGCGGCATCTGACCCATTCAAGAAATTGCCTTGGTGTCTTTCTACTGCCTAGCACCTTCTCCAGACTTCAGGGTAGTTTGCCCTGTGACCTCAGTATTTTGATGAGTTTCAGAAAATCATTAATTTGGAGTTTGTCCAATGTTTTTACTCATAAGGGTGAAAGTGACACCCTTTTTAGTTCTTTGTACATCTTTTATTTTTTTAAGATTTTATTTATTTATTTTTATAAAGGGTGGAAAGACGGCAGAAAAAGAGGGAGAGAAACATCAGTGTGTGTTTGCCTCCTGCACGCCCCCTACTTGGGGCCTGGCCTGCAATCCATGTACGTGCCCTGACTGGGAATCGAACTGGCGACCCTTTGGTTCGCAGGCCAGCACTCAATCCACTGAGCCCCGCCAGCTAGGGAAGTTCTTTGTACTTCTAATCCAAATTTGGATTAGTTTATAAGTGTTCATTGATAGAGTTTGGTCACTTTGTTGGAAGTCTTGGAGATGGAGTAATTCTAAAAGTCAGGCATAAGACAGAAATATTCTTTTCTAAATTTCCCCAGCTTCTGCTTCATTGGGTCGGAAACAATAGGAACTCAAGTCTTATTTTTAAAAAATGCAAATAAGGTGCCATGTCTATTTTCAAACTTACTTCAACCAGAAATGATCTTCTGTCTTCTGAAAAATGTGTGTAAAGTTAGCTATAGGTCAGATTTACGTTTTAATGTCTGCCTAATTTCATTAAGTGATATACAAAGTATACTTGGCTCTCCTGTTTCTACATTGTAAAGCTTCACCTCAACTCCTGCTTTGATGGGACTTCCTCCTCTGAATAGACACCTGAGGTTCCAGGCAGGACTGAGAGACCTGGGACACCAGACAATGCTTCTCTGGACTGGGCTAAGAGTACGGGCTTTCTTAGAAACCCAGTAGTTAGACAACATAATTACTCACTCTGGATGTGCTTGCCGTTGACTCTGAACAGAATGGCTAAGTTATTATGTGTCACGTGAGAAATAGTAGAAAACATGGCATAGAAATTGGAAGGGAGTAAGTTTTCTGCCTCATGCGGAGCAATTTTATTGTCTTAGCAGAAACATCTGGGACCATGCATAAATGCTGTGACCCCCATTAAAAGAAAATAATATACATGTTTATGTTGATCTTTTCCTTAACATTTTTTAGCCGTTTAGTTGTCTTGAAGCCAATTCTTTCTAGGTTTTGATATTTAGAATGTGAGGGGATAAAACACTTTTTGGTTAGATGCACTCTCATTTTACCTTCATAAAAAAATTCACGAATAAAACTCAATTTTAAAACTGGTCAACCAATATTAAGAAATCCACAAGTGTATAATAGCTAAAAAAAATCATTTCAAAAGGCAAGATTTTTATTTGAAGTTGAGAAAGGCTTACATTCAAAGGTTCCTATCTCAAGGACCCCAGAACATGAAGATATGCTTCACCAATGGTTAAGCGTTTATTGTTGAAGGTTAAAAAATATTTTTTATAACTGTACATTTATTTAAAATAGGTTTTCTGCAAATGTCAGGTAAGTCATCTGTCCAAAGGAAAAAAAAATAAAATCCAGATGATCACATTCTTCATTTTATTAAATCAATTGTTTTCTGTGGGGAAAAAAAAAATCACAGGTTTTATTTCATGGTCACTTCTGAAGCATTTTGGAGATGTCACATAGACATGGTGTCAGGAGAATTTCTTCCCTAGTGCCGGCAACCTTTGTAGTTGGCCCTGCAGTCTTATATTACTTTAAGAGTGTGTAACTATTGAGTCAGAAGTTCCTATGGCATAAAAAGCCTGGGTCGCCCTCAGGGGATTTGTCAAACTTTATTTAGCTCAAGCATTGTCTCAGAAACCTGGAAAATGTACTCTACTCGGCAGCCCAGCTCCTCGCACAAGTCATGAAGTTCAAGCTATCAAAGAACTTTTCAAGGTGACAATTATGTAATATAATACATGACATTTACAACAAGAGTTAGGTTTGGAAATCTATGCTGAGGGGTTTCCGTACTGCTGGCAGGCACCCTGTTCCCTCTCCCAAACAAGGACAGAAAACAGTTTGACTGTATGTAACTCATTTGTTCTATACCATGTTAGCTAAGGGGAGGGTTTTAACATTACAAAGATAGTAACACACATGTTATATTCCTGGTACCCTACCAGATAATTCGAAATAATTACAACATCCAAATACTACCCTTCTGGTTTGTAAGCAATGCTAAGGGTCTCAGATTTGCTGACGAAGTTTCTTCAAAAGGACTACACTGACAACTACTGTAGTTAAGCTGGCATAAGATTTAAGAATCTGAGAAAGAATGGAAGGAATGCAGTCTCTACTGAGCGGGGGAGGTGAACTGAAAGAATGATAACCAGTCTTGATTAGGAAGAGTTAAAATAATATTTTGTAGGTATTTTTGTCAGTGAGATTTCATGATTTTACATTAAGAATATCAAATCATAATAATACATGTTTCATATATAAAATTATGGGTGTTTTTGGTTTGGTTTTATTTGGTTTTGTAATTAATTATTAACATCTTTGAAATGAAAAAAATCAGGATATTTGATGTTAAAACAAAATCAGGCATATGGTTGGTGACCATTATTTGTGACCTTTCTTTTAATGATTCGCTTGCTGGGATGAATGTCAATGTTTTCATTTAGCGTATGTTTTTATTGAGCACTTCCTGTATTCAAGAGATGCTCCTCTGGACCACAATGCAGCACTGGGTAAAAAATGTAAAAAAACATAAAAAAAACCCTTTACCTTGTCTTTTGTTGTTTTTAGGTAATATCATAAAACTTTTGTTTCTCCTTTTTAAGTGAAACCTGTCGAAATTTCTCACATTTGTCAAGAAACCACAGCAGAATCTGCAAGCTGCAGCAGGAGTGTCAGGGGAGAAAGGCAAGGCCAGAGGGACCGGCTGCGGTGCGAAGGAAGGTACGCAGCGTGCGTCCCAAGCCCTTTGCCTCCATGCAAAGGTGATTCCTCAGAAGTGGGATGGGAAGAGGAACAGACAGTGCTTTTGTCAAATAAACCCAGAAGACCATGTTTCAGTTGTACAATTTGAGGTCCATTGGGTTAGAATAGTTATTTTTTTAACTCTATTTTTGTCAAGAAAGCCCTATTTTTTTTCTGTTTTCTCTTTATATTTTTCCCCTATCAACAAGCATATTGACTTTTCTTATAAAACCATTTCTATTGTTATACCATAAAGCAAATAAAAATCAACCAAAATATAAAGCAAAATTACTTTTAGAAACTAACAATAAACTGCATAATATTTGTTCTAATTTTGAGATTATTTTGTCTTTAAAAATTCTTTCTTTAGGTTTTTACATGACAACCTATTTAGTTAAAATATACTAATATATCTTCACTCTAATACTTATTAAAAATAAAAGCATACACCACAGTTCTATTACATGTAGCAACTATACAGAGTTTAAATTCTCACTTCAAATTAATATCCTAGAAAAAATAAATTTTGTTTTTAATACAAATGTTTGCTCCTTATCACAACATTACGACTTGGGATATTTATTTATTAAATTTATTGGGGTTACAATGGTTAATGAAATTAAGTTTCAAGTATATACTCCTATAATATATCATCTGTATATTGTATGGTATCTTTGCCAGCCAAACTCTAGTCTCCTTCTGTTACCATTTATCTTGTTTAGGGTATTTCTTAATGATATAAAGCAAAGAGTCCTTGTGTGTGGAATTTATAATAAAAATTTAACAAGATTCTTCTTAAAAGAAAAAAAATAAAAACCTGACATTTTTATAGACCCAAGAAAAAATCCTACTTATGCAATGAAAGTAAACTTAAACAACTTGCCTTAGTATTACTTTTTCTTTAAAAAATGAAGAAAACACTGTTCAGCTGGTGCCAATGATGTACAAAATGTATATGTATTTTAGATTACTTTCGACATCCAAACCTTCAATGAAGCTGTACAGGCTTCATTTTCTCAGAAATTGATTAATATTCTGAGAACTTTTCAAGGTCTAGTACCTTGAAAAAATAAATCCTATGAATTAGTATAGCTTTCCTCAGCCCTGGATATTGGGAATATAATTGGGAATAAGTGTGTCATTGAGATATGAGATAACAACATTTTAATAATATAAGCCTGAGAATCTTCAACCTTCAATTTGCCTGAGCCATTGAAACAACTCATCCAAAATAGTTAGCTCAAAAAATGATGCTAGTTTTCTTTAATATTTGCCTTTGCCACTTCTAACTCTATGTGTATTAGTACAGCCACATTCAGCTCTATGAGTAGGGAAATAGAGTTCCTGTCTAGGAGAAAATAGTGTGTGCTCAAATATTGCAGTTTTTGAATAAATATAACTGAGAATCATGAAAGCACATGTGATAGTGTATTGTAGGTGATAATATAAAGAACATTTAATGATACAAAGGCAATTATTTTCTATCTCAGATTCACAATTCCAGCCAGGGTACTTGAAACTGGTTCTAATAATTTGTCTGTATTTTTCTTATTAAGATATATAAAGATATCTTATTATTAAGATATATAAATGAGGGATTTATAGGAGTATGATGAAATTGCTGGTACTATTGGGTTGGCCAAAAAGTAAGTTTGTTTAATTTTTGTAAGATGGCTCTAGTAGCACTTAGCTGTCTTTAACTTCATTCAAAATAATTTTTTTAGATTGTATTATGACAGCTCTCATATCAGCCTGCATTAAAAAACTTATCAAAATTGGTGAGTTTTTGTGTAGCCATTTTAATATTGAAGATGGAAGAATATAGGCAACATTTTTGGCATGTTATGCTTTATTATTTCAAGAAAGGTGAAAACACAACTGAAACACACAAAAAAGGTTTGTGCAGTGTATGGAGAAGGTGCTCTGACTGACAAATGTGTCAAAAGTGGTTTTTGATGTTTCATGCTGAAGATTTCTCACTGGATGATGCTCCATGGTTGAGTGGACCAGTTGAAGTTAACAGTGAGAAAAAAACCAAAACTGTGGCATAGTTACATGACAGAATACTATGTAGCAGAAGGAAAGAAGGAACTCCTACCCTTCACAATTGTATGTATGGGACTGGAGAGAATGATGCTAAGTGAAATAAGCCAGGTAGTGAAAGACAAATAGCATATGATCTCACCTATACGCGAAACCTAATAAACAAAACAAACAAATGAACAAAATAGAACCAGAGACATGGAAATAAAGAACAAACTGAAACTGACCAGAGCAATGGGGAAAAAAGTGGGACAACTGTAATTGAACAACAATACAGAGAAAAAAGAAAAAAAAATCCAGACATTAATTGAGAACATTCAACATTATACCACATGACAGATAGCCAACATACTCAAAATACCCAAATCAATAAAATTATTGGTGAAAATGGAAAATGTATCTTTTATTTTATAGAAAAAACCTAACAGACTTTTGACCAGCCCAATACTTTGGCATTTTATTTAAGAAGGAATGAAAGGCTAAGGGGGGTGGATATATCAAAATGGAATAACATATAAGAACTGAGAATCCATTATTTGCTTATATTCTACTGAAGGGCTCACAAGACACTTCCATCTCTAAGACATAAGGAATATACTAATGAGAAGAACAGTATTCTTATATTTGATAAAAGTAACCCAGCATCTGCCAATTGTCGTGAAACCATTGATTTGGCATATGCATTCTTTTGCATTTCACTAAAAGCGGGATCAAAATGTTTGCTCTCATATGTTAAGGATAGAACTATACATTCACTCCTTTGCCCATGGGTCACATTAATTCTCCTGATCTCCGGCAGATATTAGTGTTCAGTAAAATATCAACTGACATAGTATAATTTTGATGTCATGCTGATTAGAACTTCTAAGCAGGAAGTAGTTAGTAATCTACATACCCTAGTAACAAGCACACACATCAGAAGCTGTAAAATACACTCTTCAATGATTCGGATATCTGCTAAATATGTAACATACAGTGGTATAAGACTTACTGAGACATAGCCTCTAGACTAAAGAAAATTATCTGAATATTAAACCTTTTATCACTAAGTTACCTCTTTGGTTTGGTCCTTCTGGTAGACCTTTTTGGATTGCAGTGATAGCATTTACCTTGTTTGGCGACCCTGCTCCAACTCATTGATCAACTGATGCAGGCTTGTCCTGGGGATGGGCACAGGCAGTCTTTTTCCTTGGTCACACAAGTGCTAGTGCAATAGGTACATGAATATAGAAACTTAGGGACTAGGATGGAGACTATCCATTGTCTCAGAAACATGAAATTTACCTCACCAAAATCTTCTAGCTACCACCACTAATGACTATCCAAACATCAGTAGCAGAGAGTGTGGTTGGGCTTTGTTCAGCTTGACACCCTTACATAGTGAGACATGCGAGTGGAAAAGGAACAAAGGTTCCTTTTCTCTTTGAAGCGATGATTATATTTCCCCACTGAAAATGACAAATATTCTGAATGCATGTTTGCATCCCCTACTTGCAATACTTTAGACTAGAATACCCTTCAAGGGCTCATAGATTACTGAAGATATCCAGTATAACAAATATATATCTTAGTGAAGATCTCACGTGTGGAAAAATAGACATGTACACTAAATTTACTGTGAAATCTAATGTGTATGAATTAGGAAAGTGTAAATAATTTATAGCATATTAGTACAATGGAGTGATCTTCTTTATTTAGAATAAATATATTAGATCCATGTATATTAATAAAGATAAGGTAAACATATTGATCTTTGCACATTTCAACCTTCTTTTGCTTACTAGTTTGAGAATTAAATATGTATGTATATATTTCTTCTAAAATTATCTGAAATAATTACTGTTTTTAAACCAAATCTGGACAAAAAATAATTGTGAGGGACATGGAAATGTTTCTCTGATACAGTTTTCTTTTTTAAAAAATTTGAAGCTGATACACAATCAGGACTGAGGATAATTACATCGATACAGTGATTATTAAATTTGCTTCAAAAGAGAATTAATTAGGTAAAGAATGTGTTAAATTATAGGATCACAAGCTATACATTGGACATTGATATTTACCCAAGGAAGAGCTTAAAATCCTATAATTTAGGGTGAAGATAAAAAGGTTGCTTTTGTAACTCAACTAAGATTGTTCATAAATGAGATCAATCCGAAAATAATACACTCAGTTGAAATAGTACAGCAGCCTCAACAACACATTGATAGGATTAATACAAGACTTTAAGCACGGAACTGACATTTTAATGACAAAGATGTTTGAATACAGTGTTTGTTGCTACGTCTTTTTGCTGTCTTGGTTCTCAATTTTTAGACCTAATTTTTATAATTAAGCTCTGTGGTCAATTTGTGTTTTGTTTCTCAACAATTAAACATGTCTTATACAAAGTGTGAATCTCTAATGGCTGCTTATTTCTGAACTCGAACATATGCTATTAAAATAATAAAAGCATCACCAAAATACTCACCTGGCCAAAAAGTATGGTATGAATGGTGAAATATCCCTGTTTAGGTCATTTTAATTACAGAAAACTCATATCATCCTTCCTGAACACAAAAAGCGGATACAGTCATTTTTAAAACTGGAAATTATGGTTAACTTATAAAACTTCGTTTTGTATAGCTGAAAGTGAAATGGAGGAAATATGCATATATATTTCTTATATTGATATTTTCAAAGCAGAAAATAATTTCCATGGGCACCTGGGAACTATTATGGTAGATAACACTAAATTTCAAAATGATAAACCAGATATATTCCTGCACCATGAAGTAATAAATTGTGTCATAGAAACACAAGAAAAATAGATGTTGGATGCTTATTTGGTTCTCCTTTGAAAGGACATCTGCACAGTGTTATGGTTTTTGAGAATGAGGGTGTATCTTGCATTGGAATTTAAAGTTATTCCTTAGTACTATTTCCTTTTTTGGTACATTAGTTATTATCTCTTGGTGATCCAGTATATATAATACTCTCTACAATAAACAAATTTTAACCCAACAAATTGTCATCTATATGCAATATTATTAATGTGCAAATATAGACCTATGTCATGTGATTTCAAGTTGTAAATTTATAGAAAGTGTAAATATTTGTTAAAATAGAAATGAGTCATTTGAACAATGTTAGCAAAAAAAACTGAAGGGAGCCAAATATATTTTTATGATTTTATTTGCTAATACAAGATTTTCTTAATACTTTATTCCTAGAATTTATTTTATATATGAGTATAAAAAATGTTATTGCTCTAGTGTGCATGTGAATCTTAAGCAAGCAAACTTTGTTTATTATCTGCCAAAAAGATTGCATGAGCTGTATCCCCTATCTCTTCAATAATGTTTTCTCCAGACAATTAAAGAACACTAATTATGTTCAGAGTAGGTAGTTTTATCTTGAGTTACTTTAACATCTGGATCATAAAACAATTAATATTGTTTTAAATTAAAAGTTTAGATAAATGTTCAGGGTTATAAGCCCTCTTAGTGTGTAGTCCCATGATACTTTAACAAAATGAAATTACTCTCTTGCAATAGATCATTGTAACTAGATTGGTCCTGGGTGTATATCATGAAAAATTATAATTCAAAACTCTGATCCTTGCTGCATTCTACCATTTTAATTCTACATTTATTTTTCTTGTATCATTTTTTGTTTATATTATTATTTTCCATTCCTGAGCTATCATCTGCCTCAGGGTATAAAGAAGCCATTGTTTTATATTCAAATAATTTTTAAATGCTACAAAACCCATAAATACATGAAACATCATTCATAAATTCCTAAAGGGCTTTTTCTGAGAATTATAGTGAAAAGTTTGGTTACCAGGTGGAAAGAAAATGAAATTAAATCTCTGACTGAACTCATATATCACTCCAGATAGGCTAAGGAGTAAATGTCAACATACAAAACTTTAAATTTGTTAGTAAAAACAAACATTTCTAAATGTATTTTGGACATAGGGTAGAACAATACTAATTGAATAAGGTAACAAAAAAAGCCTTTTATCAAAATAAAATTCTATAAAATGCTTAACACAATTTGACTCTATCAAAATTAAGAACTCATTTATTAAAATATATTTTTATAAATTAAAGGGCATCCTGCACTGATAAAATATAACTATTATTGTTTTTTATTAAATTTATAAAGAATACCTACAAAGTAATGAAAATTACTCACACACACATACACACACATAGAAAAGAAATGGACAAAAGACATGAACAGGCATTTTATATAAGGTCAGTAAACAAAACAAGATGATTAACCTTATCTTGATGAACAAAATACACATCAAGAACTCTATGACTTTGTCTTATTCCTACTACACTGATCAAATTTAATTCTACCAATCAACACCAAGTGTTAGAGACTATGAGAATCTACAGAATCCCTTACATACCCATAGTTGGAGAATTAACTGATTTACTATTCAGTTTGCATTATTCTTCATATTCCTTATCCTTAAAAGAATAAATTGTGTTGGTATACTCAGAAAATGCATGTTACACAAAAGTTAAAGATGAATCCAAGAGTATGGATGAATCTTAGTAATATAATACAGGTGAAAACTTAAGTTTCAAAAGTTGTATATACCTGATACCCTTTCTATAATAAAACAAAAGAAAAAAATACACTTTTTAAGAATATATGTAGCTGAAAATTTAAAATAGTAGGGGGAGAAAGAGGTATAAGAAAGAAACCAACTGTAAGAAACCATTTGGTTAGATGTAACTTATTTAAGGTACTAGATTTTATTTTGGATAATTTTAAGGGTTTTTTTATACAATTATTGTTATTCAGTTACAGTTGCCCCGCCTTTTTTCCCCATTGCTCTACCATTACGATACATAAGCACATGAATAAGCACATAGAAGCCAGCCATATATAAACTATTGAAAATATTTCATACAACAGAGGTTATGATTAACCAATTCTGAACAATTGATAGTTATTGAAAGTTAGTAACTGTGGGGGACTAGCTGTCTCATCACAATATCATTTTTAAAATTATTTTTTATTTCACACCATTATTATTATTCATGGCATTACGTATACAAAACGTGCATGCCTCATTTTATATGGGCTTTAAAACTATTTCTACCTCCCTTTGCTCTATTTTGATGGTTTTAAATTATGCTTCTGTATTGATATTACACACTTGAACATAAAATGAAAGAATATAAGAAATACCTAGTCAGCTATCTTTCCCCCTAAAAGCTTCCACACAGGACAGTACATGCAAATGTGCCATTTACTGTAACGGACTTCCTCTATATTATGAATTCAAGAGGCTTGCAAAGGGCTGATGGAATTGCTTTCTGGCTTAGGTGTAATACATTATTCTGTAAGTTTATAACTTATAGTAGCTGATGTACCACTTTAAAAAAAATTAGCAGACTATTTTTTTGGAGAAGTTTTAAGTTGACAGCAAAAATGAGCAAAAAGTATTCAGTTCCCGCATACCCACTGCCCCTGGACACACAGCCTCTCCCACTATCAATATCCACACCCCTCCCCAGTTTGGTACATCTGTTATAACCAGTGGGTGAACCTACACTGACACATCATTATTACCCAAAATCCATAGTTTATTAGTGTTCACTCTTGATGTTGTATATTCTGAATTCAGACAAATGTATAATGACATATATCTATCATTTTTTTATCTTTTAGGTATTCTTTTTAGATTTTACCTGTTCGGTTACACTCTACTCTTATAATATGTACAGAATTATCACATTTTAAAATTCTTTTATTTATGTTTGTCTTTCCTGCTACTATGTGATAAAAGTACAATAAAGGGCCTTACACACTTTCCTAGCCCCAGAATCTACCACAATGCCTAAAAGATAGTAGAAACTCTATTAATACTTATTGAATAAATGAAACCTGAATACATAACTCACATTATGCCCATCCTTTTTGATATACTTCGAGTTCCTTGATGATTCCTGGTTAAAAAAATATATAATAATAATAAATAAAAATAAAAGGCCAGAATGGAGTTGTCATAAACAATGTCTCCTTTTTGATATCAAAACAGAAGTGATATTTCTTATAACAAAGCGATAATGACACCACTCTAGAAAGCTTATTTCTCAAAAGAATAAACATTTCACAGTTGAATGTGAAGATTATTGAGAACAACATATTCCAACAACTGTAGGAAGGTGAAGGGAGATGGAAGAAGGCAACACACAAACGTGTGCTGAACAGTTTCGAGTACTTTGTCATGACAGTCAACCTTGAGAAAACTGCAGACAGAGCAGACAGGCTTGTTGCGATCAGGAGGCGCTGCAGAGCTTTTAGAATGGAGGATTTGGGCCTAAAGTGAGCCCAAGAAGCAGAGTCGCAAACAGTGACAAGCTCTGCAAATAGCAGCTGCAAATCAAAGAGCAATCCCTATGTGTGCACAGCATACGAGGGACGGGAGGTTACAGATTGGTCTTTTCCACTTCAGCCACACACAGAAATAGCAATCACTGACAGTAACATCATCTTTGACTAGGAAGGGCACAGGGAAGTTTGAGTTATTTATTTATTTTTCCCCTTTGTATTCACCGAGACAGTTTTATCATGAAGAATCCAATTTAATAAATCTAATACATCGAGGTCGAAGTAAAATTATTTATGTTGTAAGGATAAATTTCTGTAGTTGATATTAACTAATAAAGACATTTTAATCTGATCCTTTTCAGAGTGGTAACTGCTTCCAGCATGTAAGCCCTATAACATATTATAATTATATAGCTATATTTTTGAAACAGTAGGTTTGGAATCAAAATCATCCTCTCTGGGGAACACTTGTGACATGTAACCTATCTTATGTATCACCTTCCCTGAGAGTCTGAGGAAAACTAATTTCATTCTGGAAGGATAAACTGACTCAGATGAAATTCACATTTGAAGTGCTTCTAAAAAGAATATAAGGAAACTATCTATATGGTATCCAAGCACTTTCAGCGTCTGAAAAATAAAAGTAACTAGGTATTCTTAATAAGTTGGTATGCTCCATTCTTTTTAGAAATATTAGAGTTGGGGGCAGGGAAGAAAGTGAAGGATCCATTTCAGGAAAATGATTACTTAGAATTAAGTAAAAATAACTTCCATGTAAAATTTCCATTAGGTGCATCCATTCGTGGAGCAACTAGAAGGAGAAACACAACTTTAAATTCATTTTTGGCTTCCATCGCTGTGCAAGTGAATTAGTTCTATATTTTCTTTTCACAACAGAACATGTAACAAGAAAAAATCA
Source organism: Mormoops blainvillei (assembly GCA_004026545.1). NCBI lineage: Eukaryota > Metazoa > Chordata > Mammalia > Chiroptera > Mormoopidae > Mormoops > Mormoops blainvillei. The sequence goes on from PVJD01002112.1 coordinate 182,658, forward strand.
TTTAGTCATGATTAGGCATTTATTAGGAACTTATGTACTCTTCACTTTGTTAGTCACTAAGGACAAAGAGACATGAATAAACTAATGTACGTGGCTTGGCAGAGATCACAGCCAAATATGGAAAGATGGATGTGTTAAAAAATAAGTAAGTTTTTGAAGGAATGCTGTAATGTAGAAATTCCCTGTTTTATGGGGTCACAGTGGAAGCATACAATATTTTGTGTGGGTTAGGAAAATATAGGGATTGAATAAATAAGCTTTCACAGAATGGGCAATATTAGATCCTTTTTAAAGATGAGTAGGAATTTTCATGGCTGAAAAGAAGATCAAAAAGAATGGCACCCTGGCTGGTGTGGCTCAGTGGATCAAGTGCTGGCCTGGGAACCAAAGGGTCAGTGGTTTGATTCCCAGTCAGGGCACAGGCCTGGGTTGCCGGCCAGGGCCCCATAGTGGCTGCATGAGAGGCAACCACACGTTGATGTTTCTCTCCTTCTCTTTTTCCCTCCCTTCCCCTCTCTAAAAATAAATAAATAAAACCTTAAAAAAAATAGTGGCAGGAATACTTCAGGCTTTAGGAAATATAGCTCAAAAACAAAAAGAGACATTACTCATGCTGGATGTGTGTGTTTCCTGGAGACTGAAGTTTAGATCACAAGAATGAACTTGGCAAGTAAATGTATTCTTGAACCACATGAAACATTTACCATACTATGTTGCCTCCTCAGGGTTGTGGAAACATAACCATCCTTGCTCTTTGAACATAGAGGCACCAAAAACATGGTGAAAGGGCTTCAGCTTTGAGGTCTAGCACACTTGAGTTGAGATACTCCCTGGACCACTCATAAGCTAAGTTACCTTTGACAGGCACCTAAACTCTCGGACACAATTTCCTCAGGTGTAAAGCTATAATGAAAGTTCTATTTTGCAGGGTTTGATATGGAGTGAAGGAGATATTTGTACCAGACCTGAGGTACATAGAACAGGTAAATAGACACGCTAGGATAAGGCCCCTTGCTTTCCCCACCTGTTTTTTCACTTTCAAAAACATCTTTTCAGTGTAGTTATATACTTTTGCTTGAAAGATTTAAAGTTAAGGTAAAATATGGTCTATTTATGTAAGTAAAGGTAATACTTACTAGTTATCAGTAACTTTTATTTTAGCCTTAATACTTATAAACTTCCCTGGAATCATGTGTAATATGAAAAAATGCAGTGGAACATATGGGGAAGTAAAGTTGAAACTGTGATTTTGAATGTCAGGGCAAAGTCCTTCTATTTCTAAGTCCTATTGATCTCATTCTAACTTTGTCAACTCCAGCTACCACATAGACTCTTCCCTTAATACAGGTTATTTGTAAATGCTCTTTTAAGAAATATATGAGCAAAATCAAGAAAGGTGATAAATTGCTGAATATTTGCTATGTTTTAATAAAATCACTAATTATTAGTTTAAAGAGTAAACAACAGGAATTTTGTGAAATAATCACATGAATTGTCCTGGAAAATATGTTAATATTTTCACTGATCTGAAAACTTAAAATAAATGTTACTATGGTGAGAGGAAATATCTTAAAAATGAACCTATCTGACTAGCCTTTAGCGAAAACTTGTGGCATTTAAACAATCTCCCCTCTTAAATATGACTATTTTTATTAACATTTGGGAATGTAAATTGTTTTACTTCTCATTTTACTTAAAGAAATGACAACAGTGATTTTGCAGGAGTTGCCATAATTGAGTATCTATTTTGTGCTTATATCATCACATTTAATCAGTACAATGGTTTTGCAAGACAGCTGTCATTATTTACCTTTTGCAACTGAAAGATGAGTTCTTTTATCTTTTAAAAAATTAGTATTCAGTTACAGTTGTTATACAACATTACGTTATAGGTGTACAACATAGTGATTGTACATTTAATCTCCACAAGTCAGTCTAGTACCCTTCTGACATCGAACATAGTTATTACAATATTATTGACTATATTTTGTATGCTGTATTTTACATGCCTATGACTGTTTTTATATCTGGAAATTTGGACATCGTAACCCTTCCCATTTTTTTCACCCATCCCCCAACCCCTCTTCCGTTTGGCAACCACTTCTGTTATCACACAGACAGTAAGTAGTAGAACCAATATTAGAATGCAAGTTTGTCTGATTCCATCCCACTCTTCCTGCGTTGTTATTAAAATGAAAGGGAATACTGTTTCTAAACTCTTCCTTTCTAGTACTCAGTATTGTGCAAGATATCTAGAGTTCTCTGAAATTCCGTAAGGCTCTTCCACCTATGGCTCAGTTTTAATTGTAACTGCAAGTTTCCAAAACACTAAATTTCTGTATCTTCTCCCGGTCCCAGGTTTTTTTACTGTCATATTATCACTGCTCCGATGGTTGCCCAGACAAGTGGAGAATGTGCCCTTATGTAGCTAATGGCGAACACCAACGCTGACATTGTGTGATCGTGCTCTTACATGAGATTTAACTCTTTCATTAGATCTTTGTTTTGGTAGGTTTCTTTTTCTTGGAAAGCTGACCCAGATTCAGTAGAAGATTTGAGAGGCTTCTTATTATTTTATTCTCCAAAACAATCCATCTTATAAGTCATTAATTTGGGATTGAATTCATTCACACCAATTGTCATTCAGTAAATTTCTTCGTTGTGTAGTTTCCTTGCCTGGGCTTTTTAAAGAACATGTTTACCTAAAGCAAGTGTTTTAAAATTTTGGTCCTATAGGCCGATCATTAGTCATAACATGTCCTTGTTTGTTTATTGGAGTTGATAATCATAAGAGAGTTAACCCCAATATCACACATTTCTGGTTTTTTTTTGTTGTTGTTGTTCTGTGTATAGGAGACTTCCTATGAAAATTATACGGTGGAGCCTCGGTTCTCTAACACTGTGGTTTTGAACAATTCGGTTCTTGGCCAGATGTTCATGGAAAAAATGTCTCAGTTGTTAAACAAAACTTTGGTTCTCAATTCTCCACAGAACAACTGTTCCATGCTGCTATCTTTATGATCAGCCACAAGTCTCTCAGGTGACAAAGATGATTCACTTTTTGAACAAATTGTTTCTCAATGAGTTTTCCAGAACAAATTATATTTGAGAACTAAGATTCCACTGCTTCTGCTCAGAAGGCCTAGCAAAAATATTGGACCTTGGACCATCTTATGCACCAAAGGTGATATATATTAATATATATTTTAGTTTTAAAGAACTGATAGTTACCTTAAAGTTACTTTAATATAATTATCAATTTTATAAATGAGGTAACTGACACCAAGACCATTTAAGGGAATACTCCAAAATGTTAAAGGTAATTAGTATGAGAAAATTTTCAACTTCCTGTAGCCTTGTTTTCTTCTTAGAGAACAATGACTTTCTAAGAAATATCATATATTGTTGAACAACATTTGTGGGCCATACTCAGTGTTAGAGTCTTCTAAGTAATTTAATATCCTCCCAAATTAGAATGTATTTAATCCTTAATCATTGATTGAAAAACAAGATTCTCCAAGGCATGCTTTATATACTACCACTGGGAACAGTTTAATCTAAGACCTGCAATTCTACTCTAAGGACAGTAAAACAGCTTTACATGGAGATAAAATGGACAGTGTTAATGGACCAATGTAAACAGAGAAGATGAAATTAATGTTGATTTGATTCGTGCTTGAAAAAAGTGTTTGTGCACTTTTTATGTTTTATTATTAGAGAGTTTTAACATAGATCATAGCTATTAAGCAAAGACTTTATTCACCTAGGTGACACTGCTTAGAGCTCCCCATATCAACATTTTCAACTGTTTCCAGGTGTATTATTGTAGACATTTGCTTTCTGACAGTTGTAAAATTTTATACCCATTGTCTATGATGATTTTCTTTTTAAAAAATTACTACTTGCAGTTAAACATTAGCTCTCTACACATGGTGAGATGGGTATTAATGAATAAAATGGAAAAGCATGGCCTCTGAAATATATGTACTTACTAATGTACAAAGGGCAGAAAAAATGAAAGAAATTGAATTGTGCTGTTCTTTAGCAATGAAGTTGCAAATATTAACATTTCTATAAATCATGTAATATAAACAATACTTAGACTAGAAGAGTTATTAACTCTGAAAGGTTGCTTATTTTATTTAACTTTTTTGGCATGGGAAAATAAATTAACACGTGTAAATTACTAAAGATTTTAAAACTATCTTTAAGCTTCATTTTGAGTAGAAGATTTTACCAGACTTAGCAATAATTTTTATTGCCTCTTTTAACTTGTAAAAGTTACTTTCATATGAAAACGAAAAGTACCTTTTTTAGCTTACCTGGGTGTTTCTGATGGTAGTAAATTTAATATGACTGATTTTCTGCTCCAGTTTCTTTACGTATTTGTTCTATAAGCAGAAAATATAGCAAACTAACTTAAAGGTGATTCTATTTTGGAACTGTCTTTTAAGTCACATATTGAATTTTGTTTAATTTTAAGTAGTGCTCTCAAACTGTATCATTCATAAGTCTCAGTAATTTGATAAACCAAAATCTATTATCTAAATCAAGTTTTTTCTCAGACAATGTCATTTCAAATCTCATACATGAATGCAGTTCTCAAGAAATTCATCACAAGAGAGCAATTTGCTCTAGCTTGATCTGATTTATTTTATGTAATCCTTTTTTTTGTTTGAAAAAGTAATTAAAATGAAAGTGTGTGTGTTCATGCATTCCATCTAGATATATATTTTGCATACAAATTGGCATGAGGTCATACATACATGCTTACATAATGAGCATGATTGAAAATTAGTACATACAATATTGTTTATCTTGAGTATAATATATGCAGTAAATCATTACTGCATAAACCTGTGAGTGTTATATAAGTACTAGAATATTGATTGATAAATGTTACTATTGATGCATTTTCCCTCAAATTTGTTAATATAAGTTGAACGCAGTTGAAATCAAGAGATATTTATTCAACATCTACTATTTTACAAAAAAGTCTTCAAGCACACATGACCTTTTTAAACATGTAATTCCACACAGGCACACGTTTGGATACAATTATACAATCAATATCTATTTAGAATCATGTATGTGTCAGGCTCTGTGTTCAATATTGGAAATAGTATTAAGAACAAGGATAATATGATCCCTATTCTTATGGAATTTATGGTCTGGGAAATTCCTTTCCGTCATAAAGCTTCCATTTTGATAGAGGAGGCTATGAAAAAGAACTTAACAAACCAGAAAACATTAAATGAATATTTAGTTATGAAATGATATATTATACTAGTAAATATGGGATGTGGTATGTTTTCATGTCATACATCAGCTAACAAACTGCATTTGTTATAATAAAAAAAAATTTTAACTCTCAGCTTGGTCAATAACACACACATGTGACAAACCATTGTGTACTTAATAGGATAAGATGTATTTGACTTTTTAAATATGTTTCAACTGAAATATTATTAGTCATTTACCTGAAGAGCAATTGGAAATCTTAGAGTTTTAAGGTTAGATTAACGGATTTAAGCCACTGTCCTCTTTCTTTTCTAAAACCCCAGAATATTAGTCTTATTAAAAAAATATTATATTTTTGACAATTTATATCATATATGCTATATACAATATATCCTGTAAATTGTCTATATGCATATACATATTTATATAGCCTATATTATTATACACATAGTAGGACAACTGAAGGTCATAAAATATTTTTTATAAATGGTATTGGAAATTTATTTAATAATTTAATTTAACATTACTGTAAATCCATTAGTCCAATACTTTTCAAGTATGAATCATATTTTCAAATGCATATTTTTGACCCAACTCCCCCAAATTTTTGCCCAGTAAGTTTTTAGGCCTGCCATTAATTTTCATTTCTATCTCCCAGGTAATACATGCATAGGATATGGTTTGAAGAGAATAACACTAGATTTTAAAGTCTCTACTAGATTATAATATATTTGAGGGCTTTCTCCCTTCACATTTTTCTTTCCTAAGCTGCACATTTTATCAAAGAAGAATATTTAAGATATAGAAATATTTACATCAAGATTATGTATGTAGTTACAAGATCATAACTAAGAAATCATAGTGCAATGGAACATGACTTGTTTAAAAAAAAGGCTTAATCAAAGACATCGTATGGCCATTATACTTAAATATGTATTTCTGTATTATTGGACACAGTAATTAAAAAGTCATTCCTGCACTGCAAACATCTCTTGCAAAATATAAACTTAGGTGTGGAATTTCATAATCATTAATGGAATATTCTTATAAAGCGAGGTAAAAAACCTACAGAGACTGGCATCTAGATCCCTTTTTCATATTTTGTAAAGGGAGCAGGAAATATTTTGCAGAATATTCTGGGAGACAAAGAAGAAAAGAAAAAAGAAAAAAAAGATTTCCATAGAACTAATTTTGCAAGAGCACGGATGGACCTGGAGAAAATTATGCTAAGTGAATTAAAATTAAGCCAGTTAGAGAAATAAAAATACCACATGATCTCATTTGTATGTGGAATCTAATGAACACAATAAACTAAAAAAAGACTTAGTACTTTAAAATATTTTTAAAAAAACTATTGCAATAACAAACCACATAAAATTATGGATATTTATATAATTCTTGATGCAGAGAAATAGATAAGAGCACTGTTAGTTTCTCAGAGTGAAGTTTTATCAGAAAATAGTCTGTTTTAGACCTCCAGTATAGAAAGTTTGATTGATTTTAAAGTGAGAATAAAATGAATCTTTATAACAGAGGTGATTAAATATGCACTTAATAAATATTAAGAGAATTAATCTTAAAAAGTGAATAAATGTGCATAAATTGAGAACCATAGAAAATGCACATGGTTCTCAACTGAAGGCAGAGTTCAGACACTATCGGTAGCTCCTTTGGCAGCAAAATGTTTTATAAGTTTTTCAGGTATTACTTTGAATTTTGTTTTGGAGGATTCTACATTATAATTATAATCAGGATTCCAGGGTCCAGAGTGACTGAATATAGTTAAAAAACATGTATAGAACTATGTGGTAATAAGGCTTATTTCTCCCGGTATGCTGTAATTTATAAATCACCATGAATTCATGGCTATTTTGCTTCTTTCCTTTTTCAGCTGCCCAAAATAGTAGCTCTTATTTCTGCAAGCAGAAGATCATCTTAGTAATACACATTTTGCTGTTCTGTTTAATATGCTTTGTCCTTTTAATTTAAAAAAGAGGATAAAACAAACTATTAATAGCGAGATCTTTTTCTTCTTTATTCTCACTGGTGATGTACCTAGTTTATTTTGCAATGCATGTGAAGATTTAACAGATAAAACTATATTGGAATACAGTGATATTTCACCTAATAGATGTCTAAGTGTTTCCATTTTCTAATATTTCTGAGAACCAGTGTAGAAAGATTATAAAACTGAAGTGATTTTGAACCTGGTATCCACTCTAAAGTCTGTTTAATGATACATTTCTACTAAAAAACCAAACCACTAATGTTTTTGAATTATATTGGAGTGCTTTTATTTTAAAAATGGAATAGTTAAGAAAAGTATGGAAAAGTAAATGGAAAAGTAGGATATTAGATATATCAAATGTATCTGCATTATCACAGTCTGGATTTGATGCAGAGTTGCAATTTAATATTTATACCTACAGGAGAGAACCATTAAGGAAGCCAAGGAGAATTATCCCATCCATGTTAGTCATATGCCATGCAGGGGTGTGTCTGAGCAAACCTGACTACGCAGAGAGCCTGTTCTTGATTACAAGTTGAACTGTTTTTATTCCCTGTAACCCTCTATTAGTTTATAACTTCTCAGCATCAGAAAAATTTTCTTGCTATAAATCCATTGAATCATTTCAACAACCCCTGGGTAAAAGCTTACATGTGTCATGTATAAATGGTCCAACAGACTTGAACCATGTATGTATGTGCTATTCATAGCCAAACAAAATGTTATTTTTATGGTAACAGAATAATATTTTGTGATGCTAACCATGAACCATGACATACTTTCTTCATTTTTTTCAGAAGAAAAATGGAAGACTGAACAAACCAGTTAAAATGATAACAAGACTTCAGTTACTACTTTTAAAATATTCATGCTCCAAAAAACTCCAGACATTTTGTGGGTAGAGAAAATTTTTATAGAGCTGAGAAAAGGAAAGGGTGTCAATTTCACACACAAATGCCATCTCTTCTTTCATTTAACTACTAAAATGAATTCCAGATTTATTTACTATGTCATTATTCATTATTTCTTTTCTTTTTCTTTTATACCGCCTCGCTATTCCTGCTGTGAATTGACAAATTCATCAGACTTGTAGATGGCCAATGTCCAGATGTTATATTGTAATTATGTGTTAGTAAGTTCAAAGTATTAGTCAAAATTATTGGCAGAGTTATAACTTCTCTATCACATTTTGGTTTTGGAGATGATAAAGAAAAAGACAGATTTTGTGTTGGTTTATATTTTCTTCCCTCCTTTTCTATAAACCTCATCATTAAGTTAGACCTCCCATGTTTATGAAGACAGACATACTCAAAGGTTTACAAAATTATCCCTTCCTTGGGAAGTAGCATCATTTTACATATGAGTAAAATGTTTTAATAAGACTATGTCATGAACTATGTGATCATTATAGTAAATTATTAAAAATTATGTGTAAGGATTTTATACCTATTAAATTACATTTTATTTATATAATTTTTACAGTGACTTGTCAGGCCAATTATTCTTATTAGTGACTAACCTATGTGTTTGTCTTTGCTTTGTTTTGCTTTATTAAAAAAAGTTGCTATAATAGTATGTGTCAGCAGGTTAGGTATTCTGTGTAATTGATGAAAATTACATATTATATCAACTTGGCTAATATTCATAGATCAAAACTTGAAATACATTATAAGAGAACAATAATATATCCATCATTAAATGAGCAACATTATTAGTTTAAAAATAAAATAAAACACTGTACAACCATGTACATTTTAATATTTATGATGAAGTTGAAAGAACTGCTTTTATTGGTTTCACTTTTTTTTTAATTGTGGAAAAAATTACCAAAGATTTGGAAAGTATTTGCATGGTTTTACATCTTACAGTTTTTGAATAGCAAGAATAGGAAAATATAATTAGTGTTAAAATATAAAATAATCTATTTTTATGTTTTTGACTTACTAATAAGCCTCTAGATTTTAATCAAATCTCGTATTTAATGAAGTGTCAAATAAAATTTTGTTATTTTTGAATTTCATCCACATGTTGTTGTATCAGAGTATGTACACCTAAAGGTAATCCTTTTCGACTAAGGTCATTGGGGAATTAGGATCTGAACTCCTATTAGATTAAACACTTTATCTATTTTTGCAGCCTGTTTTATTTGTTCTGATCACTGTGGCTGCTCAGATAACATGCCTCCATTTTTATGCTTTGCTTACACATGTGTCACCTTCTGCATAGAATGTCAGTGGCTGAGAGATCAGAAATGGAGGAATAAAAATTCCCGGACCATTCTGATACAGTATTAGTGACAGCAAAAGATTATGTTTGAATTTAGTGATATAAATTCAAGGTAAGCAACAGAAGGCAGGAGAAGCTGCATTAATTAGTGCTTATCTAGCCTATGATTTACACACATGGGTGGTCAAGCTGATTGTTAATATCAGACAATCCAAGATTTGGTAAAAGGACACAGGAAATGCTTAGGCTGGTCCCTTTAGATAAGAAAAAGAATGAAGAAAGCAGGGTAGAAGATTTCCTGTCTTCAAGCAAGATTTTCTTTCTCCAGCTAGTTTATTTCTTCTGTCACTATTTCAAGAAACTTGAAAAAAATAATTTACTACTTTCCAAAAGATGTTGATTTAATGAGTCACATTCCATTATTGTAATGAAAAATGGTGAATATTTGCCAAACTAGTAAATCTGTCATCAAGAGCCTTCATTTTTAGAAACTCAAAAAACTATTCATGCCTTAATATATTTGTCTCTAGAAGAAATATTTTTTTAAATAATGTAATTTGAAAGAAACACAAATATAATTATCTTTATGTTCTTCCAATGATGGTTTGAAATGTTTGCTTGGAAATAATATATGATTACAATTATCCACTCCTGGTTTCACTGTGCTTATAACCCTACCTGGTTTTGCTATGTGTTGATTTATGCATGCCTTTGTGATTATTTTCTTACTTTTTAAATGATGATTTTGAAAGTTTTCTTTGGACTGATAACAGTGTTCAGTAAATATGTAATATGATCATTATGATAAAAGCAATAATTCTATGTAATCAAACACACATTTGAATCAGTCCAATGAAAAATAACATTTTTATAATAACCAAACCCATTTTAATAGTATAGTACTTCTAAATGTTGGCTTGAAGAAACATCTTTGTTACTTTTTTCTCCTATTTTGAACAATGAAAAAAATGTATGTAGTTGCAACCATGATTATTTTCAACTTCGTCTTACTAATCTATGCATTAAAAATGTATAAGCTACATCTTTTCCTTGAAGAAGTGATTACATATTAGGGTTTTGTTCTGTGTAGCACTATAAGTTCCTCAAGAAATCACTGTTACTATGTTTTATTCCAATTTATGGACTTCTGAACCTACAGGGTCAGGGAGCCACTGGCCTCGATCCTCATTTGTTGCTGTTTTCCAGCTCCCTCGTGCTGTGCATTTCGGTCGCATTGTGCTGAGGGGTAATGAAAAGAATCAGCCTAACAATGTGCTCAGCTGTCCAGCTGCTTGAGGAAGAAGGCACCACTTCTCTAACTCCCAATCTCTTTCACATCCGTGCTTCTTAGAAAAAAGAGTGCTCATATTCCAAAAGTTCAAAAAATTGGTTTGTAAGGGGGAGACATAAAGAGAGAAAACTGGCCATGGCTGCTGTGGCTTAGTGGATTTAGGGCCAGGCTGCAAACCAAAGGGTCAATGGTTCAATTCCCAGTCAAGGCACATACCTCGGTTGCAGGCCAGGCCCCCAGTTGGGGACATGCAAGGGGCAACCACACATTGATGTTTCTCTCCCTCTATATCCCCCTTCCTTTCCTTCTCTCTAAAAATAAATAAATAAAACCTTAAAAAAAAAGATAGAAAACTGCTTTCGACTTTTGCTGTTTAGAGAAGTAAAATGTCTGAATATTTTATTTATAACTATACCAAATAAATAATCATCATTAATTTGCACAAAAATTTATAAGGATTTTTAATGCAGATGTGTTGTATGTTTATTTATTAAATTAAAAACATTTTCTCACACATAGGTAATTTGTCAACTAGCTTTGAGTATTGCCATAAGTAGAGAGATTAGAAGAAAATAGAAGAGAATAACATGGATATAAAAGACAATAGATGCCAAAGCAGAAAGGAAAAGTTACAAAAAGGGGAGAAAAAATAAAATCACTAATAGCAAATAAGAGTCATTTAAAAATTTTCTGCATGTTACTCATCATCTATCTCTCTTCTTGACAGATTTTCAGCTTAGCTCTTACTGAATTCTTGGTGTGCAATTAAACATCTTAAACATAATGAATTTTGAAGTATATAAAGTCCAATCCATTTAGGATATCATTTATGTTTCTTTATAATACACCCCTAAATTTATTATGTATAATTTCTTATATGGAATTCTACAACAGATTTTTAATTTCTATCTTTGCAAATATAAATCCTATTTGAGTTACATAGCTGCAATAAAAAGACTCCTCTAACACTGAGTTTTCCTTGATCCTTGAAAATTGTTTGGTATTTTCTCTGCCCTCCCCACCCTCAGTGGAGCGGGAGAAAGAGAAATAAAGCAGAGAAAATCTTTAATTTCTCTGGATATTTATAGAACTTTTACATCTTCTGAAATTAAACAGTTGAATTATATTATTGACTTATTTTTGTATTGAAATCTAAATGTTTTAAGGTGATTATCAGGTCTGATTTATCTTTGTATTACTACATGATCTTGCACTGTATTACTCAGAGTAAATGCCTATTCAATGTATAAAAATTGCATATTTAAAAAATAGTTAATATTTATTATTTAAATATTTACTTTAATAAATGTTAAAATACTTTTATTCTCTTAGTATTTCTTTTGAATTATTATAATAAATTCTCGAATAGCCTGAAGAAGGTGAATGAAAAATAATTTCCCTATGTATGAAGATTCCAGCCTTTCTCACCAACTTGAGAATTACTGTGGTCAATGGTACCATGGGTATGTTATTGGAGTAAAAATGGAGAATCTTTTTGAAAGATTATGAAAGCTGTATTTGAGATATTTGATCAAAATTTACTACTATACTGAAGAATTAGTGGAATGGAGTAAAATTTGGATTATCAAAGGAGATATTCTAAGTAGGGTGCCATGTTTTTTATGGTGATTTGTCCCTTAAATTTTCCAATATCGATAGGGGAGGATGAGAAAATGATATGACCACTTCTCTCTGAGATCATATGTAGTGACAAAAATGGAAATACTGTGCCTGTAGATTATAACATCAAATATTTTATGAGAGTCTAAAGATTTTAAGCTTGACTATGTACTAAGTTGTGGAATCTGAATGAACTTCAACCAATTCTAATAAAAATAATGCAGTTGGCATATGAAATTTCTGTTATATTTATTAAGGTGCACTAGGGTTTATTAGGATGTGTGACTGTCCTCTATATCCATCTTTTGATGGTGTGGTAGCTACTGTTGGTGATCTATACGTCTTTCTGGCTAAAGAAAAAATAGAGTTTTTTCTGGAGATTGTCATATATTAAGAATCTGTATCAAATGAACTCATTTATTATGCTAATGATTGGCTTAGAGATGGTTATATAACCAGGTCTAGCAAAGGTATATGAGAAGGGGTTTTACCAGTAGAGAGAAATTCTGAAATATACTTTTTTGAGGGTGAAAATAAAATATTTATTCTCAGTTATTACTCTCCAACAAAAGAAAGTTATCTTCACAGCTTTAGCTCCTTTTTTTTTTTTTTCTGGTGAAAAAGAATTATTTATTCAAATGTTATATAGGTTTTGAATAGTGGCTAAATGTTGTCGTTAAATCTCAGAATGCCTTTAAAACACCCACCAACACACACGATCCTGCCTATTGCCCCCTTTGCCCAGTCAGGCCAGTCAGACCAGTCAGGGGTACCGTCCTTCAGGAAGAAAAGAACAGAAGTCCAGAGCTCAGCTAGGCAGGCCTCTCACCAATGGTTCCCAGAACCATCAACTGTGTCTCCGCGATCTCTGGTTCTTCTTATTTATTTATTTTTGTATATTTTATTGAGTACACTA